>CAUZXS010004013.1:0-184370 GCA_963585895.1 Sepioteuthis lessoniana | reverse complement strand
GGACAAAATTTCAAACAAAACTATCGCAGAAACAAAAGCTTAACTTTAAACATGGCGCCAAGGAAAATAAAGAAAAACGTCTTCCTCTCTTATTTTTCTTCTCTCTTTCGTTTTGCTTCGTTTCTTTTCTTGTTTTAAGTGTCTCACTTTTATACATCTTGTTTAAAACTACTTCAAATCTCTTAGGAACGGCTCAGTGGGAAGGCTTTCAGTTGAAGACTAGAAGATCTCAGGATTCATTTTGGAAAAACGGGTCGGTGCTGGAAAATTTGATATAAAAATACAATTTCAATGTAGCTTGCTACAGGCTGATTAGTAACGATCAAGAAAATGTGATTGTTTTCAAAAGTGACTCTGCTCTTATTGTCTTCTACGAGGCAAGGCTAAAGTTAATAAATATTTTAGGTAAATAAAATACAATTAAAAAAAAATCATATATGGTGGGTGTTAAAAAAAATAACATTTTAGATGTAGGAGGTGTTTTTGAAAAATTGATATTTTGTAAGCTGATAACGTGACCAATTCTCGTTCAAATATATGTGTAGAAACTACTCAAAAGTCTATATCCAGTGTTTTAGTTTTTTTTTTCTTTTCAGGGATAGAAATTCAATACAATGGAAAAAGAAAAGTATTTAAACATTAAACATTGAATTGTTTCTACACATGGTGTTAAAATTTGAGATCATTTACACGTGAATTGGGAAATTTATTTGGTTACGAAATGATGTATATTTTTCTGAAATACACACACACACACACACACACACACACACACACACACACACACACATATATATATATATATATATATATATATATATATATATATAAATAATCTACAAGAATGGGTTAGCACGAAGGTTAATGCGCCATTAAAAAGAAATGTATCCACCGATCTATTGAAAACTTATTTTCGAATTTTATTTTTGAATATTGTTTGATTTTGTTTTATGGCATATCAACCATTGTGGGTTATTTAATGCCAAATCCTCTTTATACATATATATCAAATATATAGGATTTGGTTTGGTTGGGTTTTATGGCATATCAACCATTGTGGATTATTTAATGCCAAATCCTCTTTATACATATATACTTAATATATAGGATTTGGTGTGGTTGGGTTTTATGGCATATCAAACATTGTGCATTATTTAATGCCAAATCCTCTTTATACATATATATCAAATATATAGGATTTGGTTTGGTTGGGTTTTATGGCATATCAAACATTGTGCTTTATTTAATGCCAAATCCTCTTTATACATATGTATAAAATATGATTTGTAAACACATTTTGTCGATGACATTCCTAAACGAGCTTGAACTCACTTTTTTTGTACACAGCTGATATTGTTTAAATAGTGATTCATAATGATTCATTTTCATTACCACCATGTCGATGGGGCTTAGAAAAAGCTGACGGAACCCCTTGCAGAGGGGTAAGAACCCCTCCAAAATCCCCGCGTAGGTTATGACACTAAGCAATATCTGTGAGTGAGGCTCCAGTTCTACATCTCTCGGGAGTGTGGAATACTTATTCATAGTAATTACTCCCAGATCCACTCTGATCCTGAGTAGTTATACCTGTTAGGATCTAATCTATAGGTCAAATAGAACTGTTTGAAAATTATTGATAATAGATAAGAATACTTAATATCGGATTATTGAATGCAAATTATTTGTATTAAAAACAGTCACTTGAAACTATAATTGTTTACTAAGGATTATTATTAGGTTTAATTTGGTTTGGTTTGATGGCATATCGACTATTGTAGGTTATTTAATGCCAAATCTTTATACTTATCTATTAAATATATATGATTTGGTTTGGTTGAGTTGGTTTTTATGGCACATCAACCATTATAGGTTATCTAATGCCAAATTCTCTTTATACATATATATTAAATATATATAATTTGTTTTGGTTTGGTTTTATGGCATATCAACCATTGTAGGTTATTTAATGCCAAATCCTTTTTAAACCCATCTATTAATTATATAGGATTTGTTTGTTTGGGTTTCATGGCATATCAACCATTGTAGATTATTTAATGCCAAATCCTCTTTATACATATATTTTAGATATGTATTATTTGTAGACACATTTTGTAGATACACACAGTTAAATTATCAAATGGTTCTATTTCTGACAATTCGATTTAGCATTTAAATGTTAAACTGTTCTATTTGTACCATAGGTAGGACCCAATAAGGTGCTACCACTCCGGATCAGAGTACTCCGTATTCCCCAAAGCTCCAGCCTTACTGAAACTTCACTATCAGATTGTTTAATACCAAATCCAGAACACTCGTTAGGGGGATGGTCTTACCTTTCTTCAGAGATAGAGTCTCATCAACCGAAAAGGACATCGACACACGGCTAACGAAGGCATGGACAGCTATCGATAGGTTTTCGATCATATGGAAATCAGACCTGACCGATAAAATGAAACGCAGTTTCTTACAGGCAGCGGTCGTGTCGATACTACTGTATGGATGCACTACTTGGACCCTAACTAAACGGCTGGAGAAGAAGCTAGACGGCAATTACACAAGAATGCTGCAAGCAATATTGAACAAGTCCTGGCGGCAACACCCAACAAGACACCAACAATACGGCCACCTGCCTCCCATCACGAAAACTATCCAAGCTAGACGAACCAGACACCCAGGACACTGCTGGAGAAGCAGGGACGAGCTCATAAGTGATGTACTCCTATGGACCCCCGCATATGGCCGAGCAAAAGCAGGACGACCAGCTCGAACATACATACAGCAGCTATGTGAAGATACGGGATGTAGCCCTGAAGACCTGCCAGAGGCGATGAACGATAGGGAGAAGTGGCGAGAGAGGGCCCGGGATATCCACGCTAGCGACACGACATGATGATGACGATGATGATGACAGCCCCAGCCGACAGTGTTGACTGCTAAATGGTTTTAAGTATAGCATATAGTTTAATAGTTATTCATATATGATTTGATGGTCAATAGTTTGTTGGTAATTTCATTTTTAAATGAGTTAGAACAAATTTGTTTGTACACTAGTATTGCTATTGATTCTTCACAGTTAAAATGGTATCAATTATTGCTACCTAAAACTTATGATTCTATTCAATACCAGCTGTACCCGGCCACGCGTTGCTGTGGCTCAGTTTGTTTAAATGGGGGAAAAAAGAAAATGCATGTTTCTAATATATTTAATTTTCTAATACTTATGGATACACAATATTCTTGGTAGTTCCAGTTTCCGTGTAGATAACGAGATTGTCTGGATCGCCGATTCTGTAACAGGCAACATATGATTGCCCATGCGAGAGGCAATCAGTTTGTAAATATAAGCCACACAATTCTAAAGATTGTCCCTGTGTTTTGTTGATCGTAATTGCAAATACTAATCGAATTGGGAATTACAATCTCTTAAATTGAAATGACATATCTGTTGGAATCATGGGAATTCGCGGTATTGAGGACATCTTCACCTTTGAAAGGCCCTGTAAAAATTTTTGCTTCTATGATGTTGGTCATTAATTTTTTTACTGAAAGATGTGTGCCATTACAAAGCTTGGGCTGGTTGATATTTCGCAACATGATAATTAGCACACCATAAAATATTTATTAAAAAACAAAATAAATCGGATATCAATAATGAAGAAAAAAATTCAAGAATAAGTTTTTAGAATAAAAAGAAATTTACTTACTACTGAACCAACGAAATATGGTTTAAACTTTAGTGTCTCTGTTTAAGTTAACCAAAAAAGAAAGAAAAGTGATAAAGCAGAAAAAAAAAATCACGTGTAAAATTCTTGGAAAATGGAAGTAATGTTTACCTTCACAATTCGCGTTCGGCTTTTCTCGGAGAAAAACGACTTATTAAAAATATTTCTTTTAATTATTGTAATATTTTTGGATAATAAGTATATAAAAACACTCCTGAATTCGAATAAAATACTCTAAAAAAATTTAAAACCAATTAGTGGTATAAAACTGGAGATTATCGGTTAGTAACAAACATTTACATTTTTATTTATATAGATTAATCATTTGTTTGCCGACAAAGAAGTGGTAACAAGTATTGCTATTTAACATTGATTATTCTATTCAAAGTCGTTTGAACACGGTGAAACGGTTCCATGCATTGGTTGGTATCACTAAAAATTCAATGAATTAGTCATTTATTTACACACAGTTAATGGTCAATGAGTTATATTCCTACCAATTCAACTTAACATAAGTCATTTGTTTCCACACAGTTTAAATGTCGATTACATATAGTTAAATGGTTGATATGCCATTAAACTAAGAAACCAAACCACAAACAATTAGCACACATTTATAAGGCTTTAATTGGTTTGGTTGGGTTTTATGGCATATCAGCCATTGTAAGTTATTTAATGCCAAATCCTCTTCGTAAAAAATTGGTAACCTTAGCCGAGGGTGACCCGAGGGCTCCCTTTTCAATAGCTATTACATCAAGGTGTAAGGGGGGCGCTACTCCATTCCATGGATTGTTCCACTTTACCCTTGATCTGTACATTATAATGAGAGTGTTAAATAACTCGGTATCAGGTTCCATTTTCTGAGTGTTTGGTATGATTCGACCTGGAATCGAACCCCGATCTTCCAGACTATAGGCGAACACTTTACTCATTAGGCCAAAAACCTCTTTCCATATATATCTTAAGTATATAGGATTTGGTTCGGTTGGGCTTTATGGCGTATCAACCATTGTAGGTTATTTAATGGCAAATCCTCTTTATGGATAAATATTACATATATAAGACTTGGATTGTTTGGGTTTTATGGCATATCAACCATTGTCGGTTATTTAATGCCAAATCCTCTTTATACATATATATTAAATATATAGAATTTGGTTTGGTTGGGTTTTATGGTATATCAAGCATTGTAGGTTATTTAATGACAAATCCTCTTTATACATATATATTAAATATATAGGATTTGGTTTGATTGGGTTTTATAGCATATCAACCATTGTAGGTTATTTAATGCCCAAACCTCTTTATACATATATATTTAATATATAGGATCTGTAGTTTTTAGATAACATTTCTAAAGAAGCCAAAGCTCATTTGTTTGCATACAATCAAATGGTTATAGTTATAATTTGTAAATTAATTGTACGTTGGTGGTCGTATTTTTAAATGAGTCAGAACTAATTTGTTTGCATACAACTATTAATATGATCATTGCTTGTACTTAATTAAATGGTTCTAAATATTTTAAGACGTATGGTTCCATTTAGTATAATTTGTTTGCACTCACCTAAATGGTTTCACATATTGCAAACAAAGTTCTATTTGCACATAGTTAAATGGTTTCAAGTAACGTTATGTAACCCTAAGAATTCATTTTAGGCGCACAGTTAAAGAGTTTCAAGTATTGCTCACTAACACTAATAATTCTATTCAAAGTTACTCCTCCGTTTGCCCTCAGTTCAATTGTTCCAAGTACTGGTATGTTTCGCTAACAATTCAATTAAACATCAGTCATTTATTTACACACAGTTAAATAGTCAAAGATGCTATTTTTAAACACTTCGATTTGACATAAGTCTTTTGTATTGGCACGCAGCTTAATACACACACACACACACACATATATATATATATATATATATATAATTTGTAAACAGATTTTGTTGATAACATTATAAAGTGAACATGAGCTCTATTTTTTTTATTTGTACACACCAGACCATTGGCCAAATGAGTAGAGTATTCGCCAATGGTTTGGGACACCGGGGTTCAATCCCAGGTCGAGTCATACCAAAGACTCAAAAAATGGTGCTTGTTACCGCCTTGCTTAACACTCATCAATATAAGGTAAGGATCAAGAGTAAAATGGAGCAATCCAGAAAATGCAGTAGCGCCCTCCCCTACTCCTCCATGTAGTAGCTACTGAAAAGAGAGCCTTCGGGTCACCCACGACTAGTTTCGCCAAATTTACTATTAATTTCATTTTTCTAAAAATTAGTTACGACTATTTTGTTTGCACACTTGTATTGCTATTGTTTTTCCACAGTTAAATGGTTGTAATTATTTTTAACACTTATAATTCAGTCCAATTGATCATTTGTTTGCACACAGTGAAGTGGTTACGAGTCATTAAACACTAATTATTCTATTCAACAATACTCATTCATTTGCACACAGTAAAATAGTTTCAAGTATTTGTATGTATCTCTAACAATTCAATTAAACATTAGTAATTTATTTGCACACAGTTAAATGTTAAAACAGATCTATTTTAAACAATTCGATTTAACATAGGTCATTTGTTTGCACACATTTGAAATAGTCAAACAGTTCTACTTGACCCATAGATAGGACTCTTTCAGTTGATACCACTCCTTGCCAAAGTGGACCTGGGAGTGATGGCAATGAAGGGATATGACGCATTCCTCAAAGCTCCACACCATCAGATTATTTAATGTCATATTCAGGAAACTCAGCAGAGACGACGTCGGTGTCTTATACAGTCGTGCCGGTTGGGCGGATTATTTTAAATTACTGTCAACATTCAGATAACTGCTATTAAAAACGAATGCCTAATGAGTAGAGTGTTCAACAATGGTCCGGGAGACAAGGGTTCAATCCCAGGTCGAGTCATACCAAAGGCTCAAAAAATGGTACTTGATGCCGCTTTGCTTCACACTCAACATTATGAGGTAAGGATCAAGGGTAAAGTGGAGCAATCCAGAGAATGAAGTAGCGCCTTCCCCTACACCTCTGTGTGGTAGTTATCGTAAAGGGAGCCCTTGGGTCACCCTCGACTACGGTCGTCAACTTTTACTTTTTCTATATATACATACACATATTTACCCGACCCCTACGCATGTGCAAGTTGTGACACAAGGTCAGTTTTAAGCGGAGTTTAACGGTTTTGAATTCAGAGTTTTCCTTCTCCGAGACAGATTGCCATATCAAGGTTAATGAGCCAGTCTGCCCAACTATTTACCCATAAGTGGAGGGAGGATAATTAGATTCATGCCTTTCCTAAGGGTGTTAGCGCTATATGAAATACAAGTTGTCTCGTCCAGGATTTGAACTTGTTTCGCTGTGACCATTTCCTCCGACTTTAACCATTGCACCACGAATATCTCCTAAAAATATTTTCGGTTCAAATTTAAATTTGTACCAATTAATTCTTTTTTAATATTCAGGAAGAGTTTTCGGTTTCTTTGTTTAATGTCTTGTCAACATTCGTGGGTTATTTAATGCCAGACCATCATTGGCAGAAAGGTGCCCGTGGTGTAATGATTATCGTCATAGGAAATGGACACGGCGACACGAGTTCAAATCCTGGACGAGACAGATTGCATTTTACATAGCACTAATACCCTTGGGAAAGGTATGAATCCAATTATTCTCCCTCCAGCTATGGGTAAATAGTAGGACAGACTGAGTTCTTCGGCCTTGTTAAGGCAACTAGTCTAGGAGAAGGAAAACTCTGAATTCAAACCTGTTAAACTCCGCTTAAAATTTGACCTTGTATCATATCCTGCCCGAGCGGAGGGGTTGGTAAATAGGATCATTGGCAGAAAAATAGTAGTGGTGTTATTTAATCCAAAGCTGGGGAGGATAAGGGGGCTTTTACCTTTCTCAAAGGTATTAATCCGAAAATAAATGCTATAGCGTGACTGGAGTTCGAACTTGCTTACTGCAATATCGCAATATACCACGTTAACAACTACACCACGGGGCATCCCCATTTAGGGAATGGTAATCAGTATTCTATCATCTTGATATCAATTCCATGATTTTCTCATGATTGTTCCTTCAAACTGAAACAATTTGGAAGAAATTGTTTAGTTTATGAAGAAGGAACTGTGAATAATCCAACGTATCAAAAATGCCTTGCAAAATCTCTTGCACCATGGTCAAATAGAACATTTGTGATTGATTGTAAAAAGTCGTAAAGAAAAAAAGAAAGAAAGAAAAAAGAAAAAGAAAAAGAAAAAAAGGATCTATCTACTTGGTGCTTTGTTCAGAGAAACAAACGATTAATTCGAACAAGTACTGCTCCTAGGTTAAACAACCGGAGGCGGGAATTAATAAAAAGCATCTATTCTGAAAGAGTAAAGAGAAATGACAAAAGATTTTATGTTTTTGCTGGGAAGCATCATTAAGATATTTACCTTATTTGGATTACAATTTATTCCAGAGTCATCTTGGGAAATATTCAAGTTCACGAATGCTTGCAAATTTTCATCGAGAACAGTTCCTTTATTTTCCGAATGGAACGATGAAATTTCTTGAATGATACATTAATTTTTTTAAAAATACGATGTGTATTTACCGAGACAGAAGTGATCATTGAATGAAACATCGATTTTTTTTCCAAATTAATCTATTCTATAGAAGGTAGTGGAAAACCCCCCAACTACAACAACAACAGCCAATGGAAATACGAGATAATCTCAAAAAGTATCAAGTCTTAAACTGTTAGGAAAAATGGTCCCCAAACCTCCATCTTTAGTATATCAATTAAAAACATTTACCAATGACTGACAGGGATAAAAATTGTACAAATCTATGGTTACTAATGGACTTCAAACAAAAAATAGAAATTTTTATGCATTGATTTGGTTGGGTTTCTTCATTTAATGGTATATCAATCCTCGTGGGTTATTTAATGCCAAAGCCATGTTCGTAAGAGAACAATAGTGATACTATTTAACCCATAGCTGGAGAAGGGGGTTCGAACCTTTCTCAAGGATATAAATCCGAACATGAATGAAATAGCGTGACTAGGATTCGAACTTACTTTCTACCATGTCTCAGACCAACACATTTGCAACTAGGTCATTTCGACTCTCCACCTTTTTTCACGAATAACTCACCTTTAAGAAATGATTGGTACACATCGCTTGATTTCTGTTAGCTAACTCAAATATATTGTTCTAGAAATAATCTACTTAAAAATTCACTTAAATGAAGAAACAACAGGCAAGCAATTTGTTTAGAAAAAGTATCAAGACTGAGGCTATATTTACCTAGGTAGAAATGAACAATGAATGAAACATTAATTTTGTCCAAAATATTAACTGTATTAAAAAGTATCAAGATTGAAGCTATATTTACCTAGGTAGAAATGAAACCCCCCAACTACTGTATTAAAAAGTATCAAGACTGAGGCTGCATTTACCTAGGTAGAAATGAACAATGAATGAAACATTAATTTTGTCCAAAATATTAACTGTGTTAAAAATGTATCAAGGCTGAAGCTGTATTCACAAAAGAGAGATGAACAATGAATGAAAATTTAATTTAATTCCAAGTACGATGTGTGTTGAAAAAGTATCGAGGGTGAAGCCGTATTTACCGAGAAAGAAATCATCAATGAATGAAACGTAATTTTCTTCAAAATGCGATGTGTGTTGAAAAAGTATTGAAGCTGCGGATATATACACCCAGACAGAAATGAACAATGACTGAAACATTAATTTACTTTCAAATGCGATGTGTGTTCAAAGAGAACCGATACTTCAGTTCACTCGGTTTATTTTCCTGGTTAAAAGAAATCGTTTTAATTTTTCGTTTTCTTTTATTAGCGCTTTATTGTCTGCTATAACAGCCTAGTCCTCTTGATTGTAAGTTCTGTTTTCTTTTTCGTGAAAAGCAGGTTTGGTCTTCTGGCCGAAATTCGGTGATCTTTTTTTATCTCTAAGTCCCGTTTATTTTTTGCGTCTCATTTTCTGGCACAGATTCCTATTTGTGCATATACCGTTGGTTTGTTTTGTAAAATTTCAGTCTCTTGTACACTTCCCAGTGGATCACATTCTCCCACCTAGTCATATATGCACTTGTATTTCTTTTGTGCTATTTTGCTGAATTTGGTTATTATTATTGTTTTTCTTTTTTACTCTTTTTGTCCCAGCGTTAGCTGATTGTTTCCCATTGGAGTTTTGAGTGACTGCAACTCTCAAGTCTCTAGGACTCTTCTCAGTATTCTGGCCGATCTTAATCATGCTGCAGTTTGGATGATCTCCACTTGTCCTCTTATTTCCAAATCCTCCAGTCCCTGTACCAATCCTTTGGAAACTGTACCGAGTGCACCAATTACAATTGGTATCACCGAGGCTTTCACGTTCCATAGTTGTTTAGTTATATAGCAAGGTGTAGGTACTTTATTATTATTATTATTATTATTATTATTATTATTATTATTATTATTATTATTATTATTATTATTCTGTTGATGAAGTTTGTCTTGCTCTAAGATTTTAAACATTGTCAGATATTCTTATATCCTTATTTGTAAGATTACGTCGTATACTTTTTTATTGTCTATCCATGATACGACTTCATTTTTATCTCTTTGTCTTTTCTTCTTGTAGAATATATATATATATATATATATATATATATATATATATATATATATATCGGTTATTTGTTCCTCGAGTTTCTTTGCGGAAAACGTTCTGTTCTCCTGAAAAGAGACTGCGACATCGTATCAGCTATAATTTTTTTTTGAAGATGTTATGATGTGAGATTCAAGTATTGAACTTCCTTATTTCAAACTGAACCGCAAAGCCTCTCTACTCACAGAATTCGGGAAGTGAAAGGAAATGGAAAAATATTCTTGATCGTTTTTCACCCAAACTGGGTAAAACGTTTTATGGGTGGATAATTCACGTCCATTAAAATAAAATCAAGAATTGGACAACCACTAGTTGTCGATTATTTTGTTTGGGGCAAATAAAATATTTTTTTTGTATTTTTATAAAAAAAACGTGGAAAAGAAACATTAAAAAATAATATGGAAGAGAGAGAGAGAGAGAGAGAGAGAGAGAGAGAGAGAGAAAGAGAGAGATGGATAATTTAAAATTGCTGATTTAGAACACAAGGTAGATTGATTAATTTTAATGGCATGTCAAGCCCTCAAGGATTATCTGATGTCACGCGGTTAGGGAATTGCCTTCATTGTATATTTATATTCATACTTTTGTATGGTTGTTCCTCAAGAGTTTTCTTTTAGTTACAGTTATATAGTTGCAAGTATTCCTATCTAATACAAACAATTTACAAACAATTTATGGTTTCAAGTATTCTTATCTGATTGTAATATTTATATGATTTCAACTAATTATTTTTATTTGATAATAGTCATTTGTTTGCTCACAGTTATATGATTTCAGCTAACTAATAATAATTCAGCACAGTCGGCTGGGTCTGTAGAATACACCGACTGCACCTCTGCAGAGGAGTGAGACCCCCTCAACGATTGTCCGGTAGCTTTCGAAAAGGGAGCCTTTGGGTTACCCTCGACTATGGTCGCTAACTTTACTTTACTTACTTACTTATGCTAAATTGAATTGTAAGAAATAGAACTGTTTGATCATTTAACTGTGTATAAACAAATGACTGATGTTTAATTGAATTGCTAGTTATACATAACAATACTTGGAACCATTTAATACTGTGCAAACGAATGAGTAATGTTTAAGGGAATAATTTGTGTTAAATAGAAATACTTGTAACCACTTTACTGTGTGCAAACAAATGATTAGTATTAGATAGAATTTATAAGGGTTAGCAATAACTGAAAACATTTAACTGTGTAGAAACAGTAATAATACAAGTCGGAAAAAGAAATTATTTCTAATTCATTTAAATAATGAAACTAACTACAAACTCATCACTTACAAATCATATATATCCATTTAGATAAGCGAAAAAATGATTACAAGTAAATATAACATTTTGAAACTATTCAATTGTATGCAAAAAAATGTTATCAATAAACTGTTTACAAATCCCATATATCTAATATATATCTATAAAGAGGATTTGGCATTAAATAACCCACAATGGTTGATATGCCATAAAACCCAACCAAATCAAATCCTATATATTTAATAGATATGAATAAAGAGGATCTGGCATTGAATAACCTACAATGGTTGATACACCATAAAACCCAACGAAGCCAAAACCTATATATTTAATATATATGCATAAAGAGGATTTGGCAATAAATAACCTACAATGGTTGATATGCCATAAAACCAAACCAAAAAAATCCTATATATTTGATATATATGTATAAAGAGGATTTAGCATTAAATACCTACAATGGTTGATATGCCATAAAACCAAACCAAACCAAATCATATATATTTAATATATATATATAAAGACAGTTTGGCTTTAAATAACCTACAATGGTTGATATGCCATAAGCCCCAACCAAACCAAATCATATATATTTAATATATATGCATAAAGAGGATTTTGCATTACATAACCTACAATGGTTGATACACCATAAAATCCAACGAAGCCAAAACCTATATATTTAATATATATGCATAAAGAGGATTTGGCAATAAATAACCTACAATGGTTGATATGCCATAAAACCCAACCAAATCCTATATATCTAATTCATATGTATAAAGAGGGTCTGGCATTAAATAACTTACAGTGTTTGATATGCCATAAAACCAAACCAACCCAAACCAAATCCTATATATTTAATATATATGTATAAAGAGGATTGGGCATTAAATAACCAACAATGGTTGATATGCCATACAAACAAACAAATAATAATCCTCAGTAAATAATTATAGCTTCAAGTATTTTTGGTACAAATAAATTACAATTATATGATATGTATTTCTATTGAAAATGAATCCTTCTTAAAAAGATCTATTTGACTCATAAATAGAACCCTAAAAAATACTACTACTATGGGTCAGAGTGGACCTGGAAGTAATGGTAATGAAGAAGCAATCCACACTCTCCACAACTGGAGCCTCGCTCACAGATCCAGTTTAGTATAATGTCCAGGACATTTTTGTATATGTGTGTGATTGGGAAGTACTTATCCTTCGGAACCGATCAAGGAGATTGAAAAGGCGAAGTGACATTGCTATTTTGAAGAATTTGTCAAACAAGTGAGTTAATTTGTCTCCTCCCCCTCTCAAAATTCTTAATAGCCCCTGCAATTTTAGAAGTGGGTGAAGCAGATTTAGTGCTTGTTCCAATATTTATGACCAGTATTCTCTGTAGCCTTTATGAACTACAAAAAATAACTGATGCTCATAAGTATTTGAACGATTGTCCGTTTCACAATATGGTGATTGGCAGGTGTTTCCTACACAAAACATACTTTGGGAAAGCGACAGGGGTCTGCACTTAGTCATGTGGGTCGGGAGAAAGGGATTTAGGCCGTGCGTCTAAGAGTTAGGGGCTTATTGACGAATCAGTGAGGCTGGTTGGAGGTGCCAGGGTTGGATGTGACGGGTGGTCTCGGCTCTGTCTGCACACGGCCTGGAATTGAATGGGGGAGGGGGCCGGTCGGATGGGTGTTGAATTGGGCGGACAATTATCGAGCTGTGGGACGACTTTAATGAATTGCACTGCTTAATAAGGGGTGTCAAACAGCGCGATCCGTACGATAATATGATGACGGTTGAAGATTTTCAGGACGAACGTGACTGAAATATTAAAACGGTGATATTGCTGAAGAGGGAAAGAGTAAAACAATAAGATTAAAACGGCGACCTAAAATGAGAGTGGTTTGGGTGTGTTAAATTTGTGTGATTTTCAGAGGAAGAAGGAAAAAGGAGATAGATAGATAGATAGATAGAGAGAGAGAGAGAGAGAGAGAGAGAGAGAGAGTCGGAGGATGATGGAATGAATTAAAACAAGAAAGAACAAAGATGGACGAAAATAGACGAGAGAGAAATTGAGAGTGGTGGAACGAAATAATAATAATAATAGTAAGAGAGAGAGAGAGAGAGAGAGAGAGGGGGGGACGAAGTGTAATCGAACGAATAAAAGCAGGAAAGAAACTCTATATAATCACACACAAATACATGCGCTCGCACGCGCGCGCACACACACACACACACACACACACACACACACACACACACATATATATATATATATGTTGAAAAGATAGATTTGTAGTGAATCTGATAGTATCATAGAAAATGTGGAAAGTTGGATAAATCAAACACTTAACTCAGATTTAGATGTGTGATATTTCGTTCTGGCTTTATTTCATCTACACGAACTTCTTCAAGACTCTTTTTGATTTATCCAACTTTCCTCTAATTCCTATCATATATATATATATATATATATATTACTCCCTCTGGATAATTCTACCACAGAAAACCCTACACACTGAATATACTTCACTAATTAAGACATTTATACCCGATTTCTCGCTAAAAGAAACATTCCTTTCCCATCAATATATTTATTCCCTTTATCTCCAACAGATAGAATAGCGGATTCGCAGGAGGACCTACTTCTATTTTAGCCCCACAGAATTATCAATTTACCAAAGAAATGATGTATTCTACCCGAAATACCGGAAGACCCCATCTAACAACAAACTTCTGGCCTCTTTTGAGGATTATCTATCGAAATTAATCAGAAAAATCAAATTTATGAAAGAATTTAATAATTTTCAGTCTATAATTTAAAAATGAAATTGAGAACATTAAAAATAAGATTTGGGTTAGAGCTGAAAAACCGAAAAAAAAAAATATATTAGATTAGTCCCTCCAATTATCATAGAATCCTGTAATATAATGGCCGAGGGATTTCGGTTTATGCCTTTGGATTTAGTTAGGCTGAGAACCTTTCGGCTCAGCACATGGGTTAGTTAGGTTCAACATTAACACAGGTGTTCATGCGCGGGCGCGGGCGGAGCGGACGTGTCACTCAGAGATGTCACAATAGCCCGAGATGGGAAACGGGGCTAGCAAGTCTGAATGGCGTCACGCACCGGAAGCGCGCGGAGGATTTTGGGAATTTGAAGAAAGTGAGGAGAGTTGAGACTAGACACCGGACGAGAAGGGTTGACTTTCGCTTGCTCGCGGAGGCCTTGGGCAGGTGTCGCACGAGATGTGGGGGGGAGATGAAAAGGCCAGAATTGAAAGATTGTGTCTCTCTCTCTTTATGTCGAAGAACCTTTAAAATCAAAGTTTATAAAAAGTTTCGTACCTGAACTGAGAAGTCGTAAGTGTTTTTCGTGTTTCGAGATTCCTATGTTCTCTGTTATATATAGTAAGTAAAGTAAAGTTAGCGACCATAGTCGAGGGTGACCCGAAGGCTCCCTTTTCGATAGCTACTACACCAAGGTGTAGGGGAGGGCGCTACTCCATTCCCAGGATTGCTCCACTTTACCCTTGAACCGTACCTTATAATGCTGAGTGTTAAGCAAGGTGGTATCAAGTACCATTTTTAAAGTCTTTGGTATGACTCGACCTGGGATTGAACCCAGGTCTCCCGGGCCATTGGCGAACACTCTAACCGCTGGGCCAATTATATGTCCATTTCACATATGGCCGTATCTGGCTATGGTACAATCCTATAAAATAAGATTATTTATACTTACAATGTGCTATAATCAAACAGGCGACATTTCCACACTAGACGGAACCTCTCTGAAACTGGTAGAAAAATTCACCTTCCTAGGAAGCAGTGTCTCATCAACCGAAAAAGACATCGACACACGGCTAACGAAGGCATGGACAGCTATCGATAGGCTATCGATCATATGGAAATCAGACCTGACCGATTAAATGCAGTTTCTTCCAGGCAGCGATCGTGTCGATTCTGCTGTATGGATGCACTACTTGGACCCTAACTAAATGGCTGGAGAAGAAGCTAAACGGCAATTACACAAGAATGTTGCGAGCAATATTGAACAAGTCCTGGCGGAAACACCCCACAAGGCACCAACAATACGGCCACCTGCCTCCCATCACGAAAACTATCTAAGCTAGACAAACCATACATGCAAGACACTGCTGGAGAAGCAGGGACGAGCTCATAAGGGATGTACTCCTATGGACTCCCACTTATGGTCGAGCAAAAGCAGGACGACCATCTCGAACATACATACAGCAGATATGTGAGGATACGGGATGTAGCCCTGAAGACCTGCCAGAGGCGATGAACGATTGGGAGAAGTAGCGAGAGGGGTTCAGGGATATCCGTGCTAGCGGCACGACATGATGATGATGATACTTACAAACGCGACAAAAGGGATACTCTGTCACAAATCTATAAGGACAGAGCTAAATTTGCTAGCAAACGACACATTAATGACAGATTAGATAGATTAGTGAAAAAAGTGCTTATATCTTAATCAAAGACCATAAATCAAATTTCCATAACAACAGTAGTCTAGATTAATAAACCTATCGAAGACTGAACAAGGTCTTGTTTCAAAGAATTTTCTCTAAAACATACAAAAAATATTTGGTACAACGTTTGTAAAAACTCAATGAAGCAATGGAATGGTTTAGAAATATTAAGTGTAAAAGTAGAACCACATTGATTCAATTTGATATTATTGAATTCTACCCCTCCGTAATATTACGGACGGGCGCTGTCGTTAAGAACGCGCGAGCACATCGGCTGTTATCAATCATTGAAAAATGTCACGAACCTAGCGCGTGCGGGCAGAATGACCTGTAGAGTTCAAGCGTGATTTTGATATAATCACGCATGAACTTTCACGTGTTACACTATTGTTTTCACTGGTGTCACCGAGCCTTCTGGAACCTTCGAATTGATCCATAAAATCTCTATATAAGAAATCAAGTAACGAAATTTTGGGGAGTTCAAGGCAGGTCCGTCAGAGGTCCAGGACACTCCGACTCTTGCATACCCAGCCTGTCAACAATACGACTGATATGAATGTATCAACAAGGCCACTATGTCGACGCTGCTATCAACCCAAGAGGGGGAAGGAAGAAGATCGCTATCGAACAAACTTTTTTTTAAACTACCACCCGCTGTAGTCCCCATGAATAAAAGCGACTACTATTTTCTTCCATAAATTTCGAGTTTTGAGTGTTTCTTTCCTGGGGACTCCTTTCTTTCAGACACAAGGTATTTTGGTCCTATGTTACACCTCTATATCAAAAGACTTATTATTAAAAAGTTTAAACTATGCCGAGAACTTTATAGATATCACCAAAGAGCAAATAGAATTTTTTAACTTGTAGAAAGTCTATTTATACAGATAATACGCTTACTGGGATTAAAAATCGCACGGAAAACTTTGACGTTTCTGTTGGTGTTTAAGACTCTACACAAATCGCTGACTTGATATATATATATATATATATATATATATATATATATATATGACTGAGTGTCCTAGAAAACCACGACAACCAAACTCAATAGGAATCACATGGCATATCCAACCCTTTTCTACGCAGTCGGCACGCAGTATCTCTTATCGGTTTTTCTTCGGCTCTTGTGTTTCCTCCTGATTTCTTCCCTGAAGAGTGTATATTTAGGCAACAAGTTGTTATTAATGCAAGATTTATTAAAGACGATGGAACACAGTTTATTTATTTATTTATTTATTTATTTCTAATTGTAATTTTCAAATCTTCTTGTTATTTTTCTTGTGTCTGGATCTAGATTGCAAAGGAATTGTCCCATATCTTCTGCCCAAGCGCTTTCGACCATACTTTTGGTCGTCATCAGGAGTAGAGTAGTTTGATTTGACAGTTTGAGTTTTTATTGTTTTAATAATTTGAAGCATTTTGTTTTGAAGTTGTCGGCTGGAACGTTTTCAGCGTTTTGGTTGAAATATATGACAAAATAAAACCCCACAAACAAGGTAACGCAATTTGACCAATTACTTCACTGATCTCTACTCCTATATAAAGTAAAGTTGGCAACCGAAGGTTCCCTTTTCGATAGCTATTACACCAACGTGTTGGGGAGGGCTCTACTCCTTTCCCTGGATTGCTCCACTTTATCCTTGGTGAATATCTTATAAAGCTGAGTGTTAAGCAAGGAGGCATTAAGTACCATTTTTTGAGTGTTTAGTATGACTCGACCAGGGATTGAAACCTGGTCTCCCTGACCACTGGTGTTAGGCCAATGGTAACCATTGTGCCAACAAATCCTTTGCCCAGTCGGTTAAGGCTGCAGAATACACTAACTGCTTCTCTGCAACGATATGGCACTAAACAATCTGATGGTGAGGCTCCATTAATGCTGGAACTTTGGGGAATACGGAGTACTCCTTTATTACCATCGCTCCCAGGTCCACTCTGGCCCGGAGTGGTAGCACCTGATAAGGGTCTTATCTATTTAGAACTAAACCGTGGTTACTTGAGTTTACTGGGGGAGTTGCATCAAAACTGCGTATTTTTGCTAAACTGAATTGTTTAAAATAGAACTGTTTTGACATTAAAACTATGTACTTATGCTAAACTGAATTATCTGAAATAAAACAGTTTTTACATCTAACTCAGTGTATTACTCAGACGGCTGGGGTTGTCGAATACACCGACTGCACCTCTGCAGAGGGGTAAGACCCCCCACCAACGAGAGTTCTGGATATAACATTAATCAATCTGATGGTGAGGTTCCAGTGATGTTGGAATTTTGGGGAATGCGGAACACCCCTTCACTGCCATTGCCTTCGCAGGTCCCCTCAGGCCCGGAGTGGTAGCACCTGATAGCATCGATGGGTTAAATAGAACTAAACTGCATACTTATGCTAAACTGAATTGTTTGAAATAGAACTGTTTGATAAACTGAATAGGTTGAAATAAAAATGTTTTTGACAATTAAACTGTGTACTTACGCTAAACTTATGCCAAATGTTGAATTGTTTGGTCAAATAGTCTGTGACAAGGATGGAGTTGTGGACTGGTGTATTGTCCTGGAGGAAATATCACTGACCTGAATTGAAGAGTGCTAGCCTCTTCCCTAGGAATCTCTTCCTGAACTTCCTTAAAACCTCAACATAGTAACCCTAAGCCTAAGCCTAACCCTATAGCCAATAAACTCTGGTATATTGATTTTCTTACTCCTCCCACACCTCTCATAATCCCTCACAGACTCCCTGCCTTTCTTGAATCTCTTATGCCACTCAAAAACTGACGCTCGATTAATGCAAGATGGTCGAAAAGCAGTCCGAAGCCTTCCATACGTTTCGGTTGTATTTTTTCCAAGTTTAAAACAGAATTTTATTGCATATCGTTCTTCTAAAGTGTCAGATTGTCTTTTTGAAATTC
Organism: Sepioteuthis lessoniana; assembly: GCA_963585895.1. Lineage (NCBI taxonomy): Eukaryota > Metazoa > Mollusca > Cephalopoda > Myopsida > Loliginidae > Sepioteuthis > Sepioteuthis lessoniana. Next base: position 165,313 of record CAUZXS010004013.1, on the reverse strand, counting down.
ACCAGCTGTGACAATCAGGCTTTAGTAGGGTGTAGCTGTTCATTTAAACATGAAATCATAAAAATTGGTCAGTCATCTCATAAGATGTATAGCAATAAGATACTGAATTTTCAAGAATCTACGACAATTCTAAATGCCCGTACGAAAAAAGTTTGGAAACTTATCGTATGCACCTCGTATATATAAAGAGGATTTGGCATTAAATAACCTACAATGGTTGATATGCCATAAAAACCAACCAAACCAAATTCTCCTTCTTTAAATTCGCCTTAATTATTGAATGACCTATATATATATATAATGAGAATTTTTCTTATATACGATATGATATGTGAATCCTTGAATTCTCGTTATAATAGTTGTCCGTGATGATATTGGTACATATTTTCAGGAAGGATTTTAATTTGCATTTAATAGTTACTACCGTTATCTTGGGAATTTGAATAGTTAAAATCGACGTTCCGCGTGAATGCAGACACCAAAAAATATCATTTAGCTGGAAATTAAACTGGATTAAGTTGCTGTCATTTTGTATTGCCTAAAGAGATATTTTTGCCAGATTAAAGTAAAGAAATTCAAATTAAACATTAGTCACACAATAAAAGATTGCAGCAAACTGGAATAAAAGGAATACAAGTCTATGCACGACTGGGTAGGAAAGATGATCCACTGGGAATTGTGCAAGAGATTGAAATTTGACCGTTTTACCAAATGATATATACACAAACCAGAATCCGTCCAGGAGAATGAGACGCATAAACTTCTCTGGAATTTTGAGATACAAATTAATCACCTAATCTCGGACAAAATAGAGCATAGGAACCGAAGATCAAAGGAATTGGCGAGACCATTCAGACAACAGCCCTGTTAAGTTCAGCTAGAATACCGAGTAGAGTCCTGAAGGCCTAAGGAGTGTTGCTATCACTCAGTTCCTCCAAAAATCTCCTTCCTATGACATTAAATTGTATCTGATGACGAGGTTCCAGTTCTTGAGCTTTGAGAACTGTGTACAAATGCTGTGCCATTACTCCCAGATCCACTCAAATCCAGAATGGTAGTACACATGTTCGTGACCCATCTATGGGTCAAATAGATCTATTTGAAAATTATTCGTATTCGATAGGACCGTGTGGAAAAATCCCCCCACCCCGAAAAAAACAAATAAAAAACATACTAGATAGAAATAACAACTTGGTTGTTGGTGGGTTGGTTGAGTTTTATGGCATATCAACCTTTGTAGGTTATTTAACGCCACATCCATTTTTATGTAAATAATCAGTTCTATTTCAAACAATTCAGTTTAGCATGAGTACACAGTTTAATTGTGAAAAACATTTCTATTTCAAGCTATTCAGTTTAGTCAAGCAGTTCTAATTCAGCTAATTCAGTTTAGTGTAAGTACGGATTTTGTTTACACAGTTAAATGTCAAAACAGTTCTATATTAAACAAATCTGTTTAGAGTAAGTACAGTTTCAATGCCAAAAAACAGTTCTATTTCAAACAATTCAGTTTAGCATAAGTATGGCGTTAATTCTATTTAACCTATAGATAGGGCCCTATTAGGTGCTACCACGCAGGGCCAGAGTAGACCTGGGAGCAATGACAATGAAGGGGTGCTCCGCATTCCCCCAAAGCTCCAGCATCAGTGGAACCTCCTGCTCAGATTGTTTAGTGTTATATCCAGGACACTCATTGGGGGTGTCTTACACCTCTGCCGAGATGCAGTTGGTATATTCTACAGCCCCAGCCAACGGGGCAATAACAACTTGGAACTATGAAAATATTTGTTATACAGCGGAATACTTGATATCATATAACTGCTCAAAAACTATTAAGAAATTATTCTCCCTCCAGCTATGGGTAAATAGTAGGGCAGACTAGGTTCTTCAGCCTTGGTGAGGCAACTAGTCTAGGAGAAGGAAAATTCTGAATTCAAACCTGTTAAACTCCGCTTAAAAATTGACCTTGTGTCATATCCTGCCCGAGCAGAGGGGTTGGGTAAATATGATTAAGAAACGACACAAGAAATGTAAATATGAACGAATAATGACCTCTAGGTATAAGATTACCCTTGGTGGGTTAACATACCGTTAAAATGAATGAATGAATGAATCAGACGTTAGGGAAAAGTTACTCGTTAAAACTGGTGTGAAAAACTCTCTTGGAATAAGATAATTGAAGGTGAAAATTATTTTCAAGGGTTTTTTGTATTCTTGGATGCTATCCCCATTAGGAAAAAATCTCTCTCCTTAAGTTAAAATTCAATCACAAATTCAAAACAAAAGAATTGAATTTAATTAGCATTTTCTATTAAAAATTTAGCCTCAACACGACTTCTGTTTCTTTTCATTTATTTTCTAATTCAAACTTTAATGGGTAAGAGTTGGGGTAAGGATTTTAATACTGAGTCTTGAATTGTATAGAATAAATAAATCAATAAACGAAACCAGATAAAGAAAGGCTATGTTGTAATAGAAAATTTCAATTCGATTCTTTTAATATTTTTTTTACATTTTCTGTTTAAAATAAAACTTATTTCGCCAGTTTATTTTGGTTTTGAATTATATTTTCCGATGACAAAAGAAAGCCTTAAAAAGTTAAATCAATTATTCTTCCCCCTTTTGCTTCTTTTTTTTTTTTTTTTTTTTTTTTCCAAATCAGCCATCAGATTTTAATATCACTACCGATCGTCGACTGTAATTCTTCGAGAAAGATCTGTAGAATGTCATCTTGGCATTCAGTCAGTGCCACTTAAAGAGTTTTAATGTTTCAATTTATTCCAATGCGAACAGAACGATTCTTTATTAATGACAATTTAGAGCGTCTGTAGAGAAAGAAGCGAATAATTTGCCTGTGTCCGACGACACATTTCTTGCGTATAGGATCAAGCGGCCTTTTTTTTTGTGGGGAAAGACTGGAAGAGAGGGGGTTTTTTTTATCGGGTTAGTCTAGTCTATAAGTAATTTTATTCAAAATTCAAGCGTTCTTTTTCAAAATTAATCTAATCAAAGTCGGAGTGATTTTAATTCAGTTTAACCTTAACATCATAAGATGCAAATAAGAAGTTTATTCAAACTATAAAGACCATTATTTATCAGATTAGAACCAGAATTCAAAGCCTAAGTATTTCTGTTGAAGGCGCCTCTGGTTGTGTAATGGTTAAGAAGCTAGACTAGCAAACCTTCACTAGTGAGTTCGAGTCTCATAGGTGCCCCATTTAACGACCTTGTGCCACATATAATCAAAAAGCTTAGTAAATTACCTTAAGTATTTCTTTTGGAGCGTATATATACTTTTATTCAAAATATTTGCATTTTTATTTAAGTACGGATACACTTGTCTCTGAAATATAAGTACTTGTTTTAAACGTCTATCAGCTTTTATCCAAACTATATGGACCTTTATTCAGAATATAAATGCTTGTATTCCTAGCCTAAGTATTTCTTTTGAAAAGTATATGTACTTTTATTCAAAAAGTAAGCGCTCTTAATCAAATTATAGGGACCTTTATTCAACATATAAGGGGTGTCCTCGTGGTGTAATGGTTAAAGCGATGGACTGCGGAATCGTAGTTCGTGAGTTCGTACTCCAGTCGCGCTATTACGTTCCCTTTCGGGCAAATACCCTTGGGAAAGGTATGAACCCCCTTATCCTCCCATCTATGGGTTAAATAGTACCACTACTGTTCTTCTAGAAGAATGGCTTTGGCATTAAATAACCTACAAAGGTTGATATGCCATTAAACAAAGAAACTGAATCCGAAACCTATTCAACATATAAGTACTTGTATTCAAAGAGTAGGTATTTCTTTTGAAACTTATATCTACTTTTGTGTCAAATATTAGCTCTTTTTTTCAAACTATATCGGCATTTATTCAAAATATAAATACCTGTTTTCACAGCTTGAGTGCTGATATAAAAAAAAATGTGTACTTTTAGTATTCTATCTCTATGGATATTTTATTTAGGGACCTTTATTCAACATATAAGGGGTGTCCTCGTGGAGTAATGGTTAAATCAATGGACTGCAGAATCGTAGTACGCGAGTTCGTACTCCCGTCGTGCTATTACGTTTCGGGCCAATACCCTTGGGAAAGGTATGAACCCCCTTATCCTCCCAACTATGGGTTAAATAGTACCACTGTTATTCTTCTCGGAGAATGACTTTGGTATTAAATAACCTAAGAAAGGTTGATATGCCATTAAGACAAAGAACTCAAATTCATTTTGTGGATGTTTTGTTTTATTTTGTTTTGATTTCATGGCATATCAACCATTATTGGCTATTTAATGCTAAATCCTATTTTTACATATATATTAAAAATATGATTTGTAAACACATAGTTAAATAATCAAGCAGTTCTATTTCAGACAATTCAATTTAGCATGAGTCAACAAAGTTAAATGGTTCCAAGTATTGCTATGTATAACTAACAATTCAATTAAATATCAGTCATTTGTCTACTATTCAAAATAAATCCATATTAAAAATATCTGCACTTTTCAGAAATAATACAGTTCAACCTATTGCCAAAGCCCTTGGCAAAATTGTAATTTAGAAAGCTGTTTGCTTTGATGTGACACAAGGCCGAATGAATGGGGCGCCCAATGAGACTCGAACTCACTCGTGTAGGTCTGCTAGTCTAGCTTGCTAACCGTTTCACCACCAGAGGTGCCCCCCTTGGCAAAATAATAAATTATTTATTGAATGACCCTAGTATATAGATCTTAATTCAAAGATTTGATTATTTACATAAAAAGCATGGATATCTATATTCAAACTTAGATTTGGTTTCTTTGTTAAGTGGTATATCAACCTTCGTGGGTTATTAAATGCCAAAGCCATTATTGTAGCGGAACAGCTGTGATACTGTTTAACCCAGAGCAGGGAATAGAGATGAAAAGAATAGCGGAGATTGAAATCGATGGATCATCATCATCATCATCATCATCATGTCGCCTTCTGTATTCAAATGTGAGTACATCTAAACACAGTCAAAATTCTTTGATGTTTGCTTATTGGTGCCTTTATTCAAAACGCTTAGGTTTTAATAAAAAAACCTAAACGTTCTAAACTAAACCCTGTCTTTTATTATTCAAACTTATAAATATTTGGTCTCGATTTGATTTTGAAGGAGTAAAATACAAGGGAAATAATTTTAGCGATGTGTAAGATCTGAATATTATACAACTTAGGATACCCTAAAAGTACCAATATCTCAGCCCCAGTAGATGATTCGACTCGAAATCCAATCCCCTTATCATACAAAAGTGTATGATAAAATGTCATGTTTTTTGAATGATTTCGTTATGAAATGAAAAATAATCTTTGATTGATATAGGCAGAATAAAACATGAAGATATTTTTATTATAGTCTGAAAGTTTTTCATTAATGCCTTGTCGATTGGGTCTTATAATAGGCTGAGTGCATCTCCAACAAATACGCTCAGTCAGCTGGGGCTATAGAATACACCAACTGCATCTCTGCAGAGGGGTTAGATCCCCGCAAAGAGTGTCTTGGAATTGACACTAAACAATCTGATGGTGAGGCTCCAGAAATGTTGGAGCTTTGGGAAATGCCGAGTACCCCTTCATTGCTATTGCTCCCAGGTCCACAGTGGCCAAGAGTAGTAGCACCTGAGAGTGTACTATGTATGGGTCAAATAGAACTAAAGTGTGTGCTTATGCTAAACCGAATTGTTTGAAATGGAACTGTTTTTGACATTGAAACTGTACTTATGTTAAACTGAATTGTTTGAAATAAAACTGTTTTGACATTTAACTGTGTGTAAACAAAAAAAAACTATACTTATGCTAAACTGAATTGTTTGAAATAGGACTGTTGTAGGGTTCCATGTTTAAGGGTCTCATCTTTTAGGGTCCCATCTTTTAGGGTCCCATGTTTAATGGTCTCATGTTTTCGGGTCTCCTCTTTTAGTGTTCTGTGCTTAAGGGTCTCATCTTTTAGGGTTCTGTGCTTAAGGGCCTCATCTTTTAGGGTTCTGTGTTTAAGGGTCTCATCTTTTAGGGTCCCATCTTTAAGGTATCAGTTGATTTCCTTGGAAAAGGAGCAACTGTAAACAGGGCTACAAATTACAAAGGCAAAATTCACTTTATTTATTGGATGACCCTCGTATATATATATATATATATATACAGAGAGAGAGAGAGAGAGAGAGAGAGAGAGAGAGAGAGAGAGAGAGAGAGAGAGAATAGATATATTGTTTAATATAACATATATACCTATTTTCTTTGCACTGTGTGGTTATTTATTGCTGACAACTTAAGTCTGGCACAAGTCCATAAATACTGAGCCCCCAGATTTATTCATTTGTTATGCCGTCTTGGGCATCTCCATATTTTACTATCTTCTCACATTAACCAAAAAAAAAAAAAAAAAGAAAAAAAAGAAAAAAAAGAAAAAAATCTTTGCACAATACAATATTCAAACATACAATATACAAACATACAATATTCAATCAATATCTATTTACTGATCAAATTCAGTAAAGTAATTCATCTGATAGTTCCTAAAAATGCGAATCTAAATTCTTTTTCTTGCCATTTTTTCTAAAACTATAAAAGTATATCTGAATTTTTTTACACTATTACTGTTCTGGATCTGATTAGGCAAGTTGTTCCAAACATATATTACTCTATGAGCAAGACTCCCCCACAAAACAAAACAAAAAGCAAAAAAAAACAAAGCAAAAAAAAACAAAAGGAAAAAAAAAAAGCCACAAAAAGCCCCCCCCCCGAAAAAAAAATTTGGTTTATGAATTTAGCTTCCGAAATTTGTTTTGACAATAAATTTCCAGTTCGAAGAGAAATATTGAAGAAATGTCGACCATAATTAGAAATTTCATTAATTTAAAAGTTTTTGTTAGATTACCTCTAATTTTTTTCTCTTCTGAAGTAGTTAATCAGGATTTTTCTAATATCTCTCCGTAACTGTAATACTTTCCTCTTTTTATTTGTTTTGTCACTCTTTTGGGGGGCCCAGTCTGTAGAATACACCGATTGCATCTCGGCAGAGGGGTAAGACTCACCCAATGAGTGTCCTGTATATGACAATAAGTAATCTGGTGGTGAGGCTCAAGTAATGCTGGAGCTTTGGAGAATCTAGAGTACCGTTTCATTGTCATCGCTCCCAGGTCCAATTTGGCTTGGAGTGGTAGCACCTGATAGGGTCCTATCGATATGTCACTGTTTGACATTTGTACCGGGACATTGGCCCAGCGGTTAGAGTGTTCGCCAATGGCCCGGGAGACCTGGGTTCAATCCCAGGTCGAGTCATACCAAAGACTTTTTAAAAAATGGAACTTGATACCACCTTGCTTAACACTCAGCATTATAAGGTACGGTTCAAGGGTAAAGTGGAGCAATCCTGGGAATGGAGTAGCGCCCTCCCCTACACCTTGGTGTAGTAGCTATCGAAAAAGGAGCCTTCGGGTCACCCTCGACTATGGTCGCTAACTTTACTTACTTTACTTACTTATGCTAAACTGAATTGTTAGAAACATATTTTAACTGCGTGTAAACAAATGACTGTTGATTAATCGAATTGTTTGTGATACACAGCAATACTTGAAAACATTTAACTGAGTGCAAACAAATGATTAATAGGGAACAGAATTATTCGGATTAGATAGAAATATGTGAGACCATTTAACTGTGTGAAAAAATAAGGTCAGGCTCGTTTGAAAATATTATCAACAAAATGTGTTTAGAAATCCTATATTAAATATGTATGTATAAAAAGGATTAGGCATTAAATAACCTACAATAGTTGATATACCATAAAATCAAACCGAACCAAACCAAATCCTATATATCATATTTACCAACCCCTCCGCTCGGGCAGGATATGACACAAGGTCAGTTTTTAAGCGGAGTTTAACAGGTTTGAATTCAGAGTTTTCCTTCTCCTAGACTAGTTGCCTTACTAAGGCTGAAGAACCAGCCTGCCCTACTATTTACTCATAGCTGGAGGGAGGATTATTGGATTCATACATTTCCCAAGGGTATTAGTGCTATGTGAAATGCAATCAGTTTCGTCCAGGATTTGAACTCGTGTCGTCGTGTCTATATATTTAATATATACGTATAAAAAGGATTTGACATCCAAAAACCAACAATGGTTGATAATCCCTAAAGCCCACCCAAATCAAATCATATATATTTAATATATTATATTATATTATACCGGACATTTAATGGGGGGGGTGTCCTCGTGGTGTAATGGTTAAAGCGATGGACTACGGAATCGTAGTACGCGAATTCGTACTCCAGTCGCGCTATTACGTTCACTTTCGGGCAAATACCCTTGGGAAAGGTATGAACCCTCTTATCCTCCCAACTATGGGTTAAATAGTACCACTACTGTTCTTCTAGCAGAATGGCTTTGGCATTAAATAACTTAAAAAGAGTTGATATGCCATTAAACAAAGAAACCCAAATCCGGACATTTAATATATTATATTATATATTATACCGAACATTGGCATAATGGTCAGAGTGTTTGCCAATGGCCAGGGAAACCTGGGTTCAATACCTGGTCGAGTCATACCAAAGACTCAAAAAATGGTACTTGACGCTATCTTGCTTAACACTCAGAATTATAAGGTAAGGATCAAGGGTAAAGTGGAGCAATGAAATGCGAGACTTCGGGTCACCCTCGACAACGGTCGCCAACTTTATATAATATATACATATATATATACTCGCAAGATCAACTGCATTGAGTTGATCTATATATATATATATATATATATATTTCTTTTAAATACCCTGTCCGGTGGCAAAAGCTGCTTGGTAGCGCCAGGAGTGGCAATACCACCTTGAGCTACCGAAACTGTGTTATCACCCTGGTTGGCGGCTGATGAGGGCAGGGTATCGCACGTGCTTTCACACATTGTATGATGAAAAAAATATATACGTATAAAGAGGATTTGCCATTAAATAATGCCATAACCCAACCAAACCAAATCATATATATTTAATATTTATGTATAAAGAGGATGTTGCTAATACCTTGTGAGATACTCTGGGTTATTCTTAAAAGGAACAAGGGAAGAACTCGGACAAATGGGCCAGAGGACAAGGAAACTGATGATCCAGCACTAGGTATTACACTCGAGAGATGACACCGACTATATGCATTAAGAAAAGAAGTACGAAGGTGACTCACCAGAATTGAAGACCGCGTAAACGCACCAATAGAAGGACTCAAAAACTATATTAAAAAGAGCAAAGAAAGACTTATTACAGTCAGTAACAGCACTGAAAACATAAGGATAAATAGAACAGTAATAACAAGGAAATAGAAATGGGAAGAAAAACAACTGTATGGATACTTCAAGCAACAAACTGATAAAATTGGACACTAGAAAACCTGGATATAAACACAGAAAGAAAACCTCCTGAGAGAAACGGAATCTCTTTTAATTTCAGATTAAAACAATGACATAATGACTCATTATGTTAAAACAAAAATTGATAAGACGTAACTGTTTAGATTTATTGGAGACACAGATAAATCACTTAATTAAAAATAAGCGAATACGGCAATCTAGCACAAAAGGTGAACAAAATTGGCACGACTGAGTAGGGAAGGTGATCCACTGGGAATTGTGCAAGAGATTAGAATTTGACCCTCCTACCAAATGGTATATGCACAAACCAGAATCTGTCCAAGAGAATGAGACGCATAGAATTCTATAGGATTTTGAGATATAAACGGATCACCTAACCTCGGTCAGAAGACCAGACGTTTGTGTTTATTAACAAGAAAAAAACTAGAAAATAAAAACTGTTTGTCACCTAGTGGATTTTGCCGTTCCGACTGACAACAGGGAAAATAAAAGAAAACGAAATGATAGATGAATACATGGACCTTGCCGGAGAAGTAAAAAGAAATATCTGTAGAACATGAGGGCGAAAGTGATACCAATTGTTATTGGTTCATTCGGAACGGTCACCAAAAGTTTGGGAAAAAATGGAGGAATTGGAAACTAAAAAAAAAAAAAAAAATCCGAGATCATCCAGACCACAACATTGTTAACACGAGAAATAATAATAATTAATCTCTTAATAATTTAAAACACAAGTGTAGCGTTCTGTGTGTACATCTGTGTGTCTCTGGATAAAACATTTGAAAAAGAAAGAGATAAAAGAAAGAAAGAAAGAAAGAAAGAAAGAACGGAGGGTGCGTCCTCTGATTTTTTGTTGTAATCTTTAAAGAAAGAAAAAATTAAAGTGAAAAACAAAGAAAGAACGAATAATATGATTTGTTGCTCACCTACATCGAAAGAGAAAGGGAAAAAAAGCAGACCAAGTGTCAAGTCAGCAATCGTAACAGCAGGCTGAGTCGAAAACAAAAGAGAGAGAGAGAGAGAGAGAGAGAGAGAGAGGAAGAAAGATAGGAAGACATAAAGAAGGTGAGACCTCTGACGTGTTTGTTGTAATCTTTAAAGAAAGAAAAACTTAAAGTGAAAAAAGAAATAAAGAGAAGAATAAAACAGTTCTATTTCAAACAATTTAGTTAAGCGTAAGTACACAGTTTAAATGTCAAAAACAGTTCTATTTCAAACAATTGAGTTTAGCATAAGTATCCAGTTTAGTTCCATTTTATCCATCGATAGGACCCTATCAGGTTTGACATTTAAACTGCGAACTTATACTGAACTGAATTGTTTGAAATAGAACTGTTTTGACATTTAACTATTTGGAAACAAAAGTATACTTAAAGTAAACTAAATTTACGGTTTTTTTTAAGTAGAGAAATTATATTGTGAATTGAATTACCATGATGAGAAAATCCGGCGAACACCTACGCATGACATATGGAAACACTGGACAGCTGTTTCGACCTTACTAGGTTTCGTCAGCAGTGGATACCGTGATCTCCACCGCAAGAGATGGAACCCGTGACCACCGATTGCTGAGCCGAAACTCTACAACTGAGTCACCAATCCAGTTCAGGTTAACTGTTCATGCAATTACCATCACTACTTAATAGTTGATTTGGCGCCACTTGTGTACGGCATGGGCTTGTGGCTCAGTTGTAGAGTTTCGTCTCTGCAGTCTGTGGTCACGGGTTCGATCTCCAGCGGTGGAGATCACGGTATACACTGCTGATGAGACCTAATAAGGTCGAAACAGTAAACTAAATTGTTTAAAATTTAATCCGGCATTAAATGACCCGAAAAGAGTTGATATGCCATAATACAAAACAACCAATGAACTAAGTGTATTCAAATATTGCAAATAGTTAGCTGAATCGAGAGGGCGAGAAGAAAACAGCAACCGAACAAGTAATTGGTCACAAAAACGTATTTTTAAATACTCTATCGACAATGCAAAAAATCTTGAAAGCTTTGAACTAATCAGTCCTTCACATATTTACGTTCGTCTGTAGGTGACCCTCAAACGGACTCTGAGGGGTTCCGGTGCTTGTTAGAGGGTTGGAGGCAATAATAATTCACTGGATGCTGTCAGCAAGATAAAGAAGGAGATGGGAGGAGAGGGACAGGCTGCTTAGGGACAAAGAGAAGGACTGTGTGCAGATAGATATTTGTCAGATTGATTGAAGAGGACACTATCCATCTTCGTACCGATTAATTAGCTGACAAGTCAAACAGGTCACTGGGTGACAAAATAAATTAATTGAGGGATAATTCTAACGCCACTGACTGCTCATAATACTGCGTGATGAAACAGGGAGAGAGAACGATATATATACATATGTAGAGAGAGAGAGAGGTAGTGAGGGATTGGGAGCGGGAGGTAAACGATATATATATATATATATAGAGAGAGAGAGACGGTGGGAGAAAAAGAGCAAGAGAGAGATAGAGAGGGCGGGAGAAAGTGAGAGATTGAGAGCGGGAGGTAAACGAGAGAGATGGGGGGAGAAAGTTATATATATATATATATATATATAGAGAGAGAGAGAGAGAAGGAGAGAGATAAAGAGAAAGCGCAAGAGAAAGATAGAGAAAGTGGGATATATATATATATATATATAGAGAGAGAGAGAGACAGAGCAGGAGAAAGTGAGAGAGAGATAGAGAGAACGGGAGAAAGAGAGAGATAGATAGAAAGAGAGCGGAGGGAGAGAGAGAGAGAGAGAGAGAGAGAGAGAGAGCGGTAGAAAGTGAAAGAGAGAGAGAGAGAGAGAGAGAGAGAGTGTGGGAGTTAGATAGATAGATAGCGGGAGAATATGAGTGATTGAGAGAGGGAGAGAGACAAAGATATATACATATATATATCATCATCATCATGTCATGCCGCTAGCACGGATATCCCTGACCCTCTCTCGCCACTTCTCCCTATCGTTCATCGCCTCTTGCAGGTCTTCAGGGCTACATCCCGTATCCTCACATAGCTGCTGTATGTATGTTCGAGCTGGTTGTCCTGCTTTTGCTCGGCCATATGCGGGGGTCCATATGAGTACATCACTTATGAGCTCGTCCCTGCTTCTCCAGCAGTGTCCTGCATGTCTGGTTCGTCTAGCTTGGATAGTTTTCGTGATGGGAGGCAGGTGGCCGTATAGTTGGTGTCTTGTGGGGTGTTGTCACCAAGACTTGTTCAATATTGCTCGCAACAGTCCTGTTAGAAGAGGATGTCGAATACACCGACTGCACCTTTGTAGAGTAGTAACCCCCACCCCCAGCCTCAACGAGTGTCCTGTATATTGCACGAAACCATCAGATGGTGAAGCTCCAGTCTTGGAGTTGGGAGGAATTATGACTACCCCTTTGATTATAATTACTCCCAGGTCCACTCTGAACAGGGGAGGGGAATACGTGTTAGAGTCCCATCTATGGGGCAAAAAAATTCATTCTATCATTTATTATACTGGAAACCATTTAACTGAGTGCAAACGAATGATTAATATCAAAAAGAATTCTTAGAGTTTGAAAGCAATACTTGAAACCATTTAACTGTATGCAAATAAAAGAATGAATGTTAGACAGCAATACTTTAAACCTTATAATTGAGCAATAAAATGATCTCTGATTCTTATTAAAAATTGTTACCGACAAACTAATCGTTTACAAATCGCACACACACACACACACACACACACAAACATATATATATATATATTTGTAAACAGGATTTAGCATTAGATAACCTACATGGATTGATATGCCCTAAAACAGAACCAACCAACCATCCAACCAACGAAGCAGAAAAGATTAAAAAAAAAAAGAAAAGAGGACCAGAAATAAAAGTTGGACGATAAGGAAAAGTTCTAGGAGAAAATCAGAATTAAAAGGAGAGACAGATATGATCAGAGTGAAATATGTATATATATATATATATGTATGTGTGTGTGTATGTGTGTGTGTGTGTGTAAAGTTGGATATATCAAACATTTAACCCCGATGTATCAAGTGATAATTTGACTTTAAAACCTCCCTTCTTTCTGCAACACCTATACCATCTCCACCATTTTAATATTCTCCTCATTTGATTTTAAATAGAAAAACTCAGAAAGCGGTCTCTGTTTGAAAAAGTTCGATGGAATAAAACGAACGAAATATCACGCATCTGAATCGGAGTTAAGTATTTGATTTATCCAACTTTCCACATATTTCTATCATACTGTCAGATTCACTACAATCTAGCATTTTAACACACACACACACACACACACACACACACACACACACACACACATATATATATATATATATATATATATATATACTAGCTGTACCTGGCCACGCGTTGCTGTGGTAATTTACTAAGCTTTTTGCTTAGATGTAGCACAAGGCCGCATGGATTGGACACCCAATGAGAATCGAGGCCACGCGTTGCTGTGGCTCAGTTTGTTTAAATGGGAAAAAAAAAGAAGAAAATGCATGTTTCTAATATGTTTAATTTTCCAATACTTGTGGATACACAATATTCTTGGTAGTTCCAGTTTCCGTGTAGATAAAGAGATTGTCTGGATTGCCGACTCTGGAACTGGCAACATATGATTACCCATGCGAGAAGCAATCAGTGTGTAAATATAAGCCACACGATTCTAAAGATTGTCCCTGTGCTTAACCAAAAAAAGAAATAGAAGTGATAAAGGCAGAAAAAAAATTCACGTGTGAAATTCTTGGAAAACGAAAGTTATGTTTACTTTCATAATTTGCGTTCGGCTTTTCTCGGGGAAAAGCGACTTATCAAATATATTTTTTTAAATTATTGTAATATTTTTGAATATTAAGTATTTAAAAACACGTCCGTATTCGAATAAACTACTCTCACAAAATTTTAAACCAATTAGTGGTATAAAACTGGAGATTATCGGTTAGTAACAAACATTTGCATTTTCATTGATATAGATTTTTGGATGTTAAGTATATAAAATCATGCCCTTATTCGAATAAAATACTCTCACAAAATTCTAAGCTAATTAGTGGTATAAAACTGTAGATTATCGGTTAATATATATATAGAACACTGCTGGAGAAGCAGAGATGAACTCATAAGAGATGTACTCTTATGGATCCCCACACATGGCCGCGCAAAAGCAGGACGACCAGCTCGAACGTACATTCAGCAGCTATGTGAGGATACAGGATGTTGTCCTGAAGACCTACCTAGGGCGATGAACGATAGGGAGGAGTGGCGAGAGAGGGTCAGGGATATCCGTACTACCAGCGCGATATGATGATGATGATGATATATATATATATAGAGAGAGAGGAGTGTGTGACAGCGTATCATGAGCCCCGCTTAGAATTTCAATTTATCAGAACCATGGCCCAAGCTACGATAGAGATATATGAAATGAGTTTCGTTTAGTATCTGTTTTGTTTGTTTAATGGCATATCAAACCTTCGTGACTTATTTAATACCAAAGCCATACCTGTTGAAGGAGAATCGTGGTCCTATTTAACTCATACTTGAAGTGGGGATAAAGGAGTTTATAAATCCAGATCAATCGATCGATAAAACAAAATACGCTGAATAAAGACTAAAAAATTGGAGGAAATGAAGTTGGACTCGATGGAAAAGTACAAGAGACTATCAGGAAAGAAAGAATAGATAGATAGATAGATAGATAGATAGATAGATAGATAGATAGATAGATTGTACAAAGCTAAGTTCTGGCTATGATAGATAATTATATAGAAATAAGTTTAGATAGAGATATAGAATGTATAAAGATAATCTCAGGATATGATAATGAGAGATATATGAATAAGTTTAGATAGATAGATAGATAGATAGATATACTGACTGACAGACAGATAAGCTCAGGCTTTGACAGAAGATTTGTAAGAATAAGCTGTTATAGATAGATATATATAGATAGATAGATAGATAGATAGATAGATAGATAGATAAACTCAGGCTATGATAGAGATATATAGGAATAGGTTTAGATAAATTGACACACAGACAAACAGTATGCATAAAGATAAGCTTAAGCTTTGATAGAGATGTATAAAAATAAGCTTATTAGATAGATAGATAGATAGATAGATTGTATAAAAGTCAGTTCAAGCTATGGTAGAGATATATACTAATAAGTTTTGACAGACAGACAGACAGACTGTATAAAGGTAAGCTTAGGCCTTGACATATATCATCATCATCATCATGTCGTGCTGGTAGCACGGATATCCCAGACCCTCTCTCGCCACTTTTCCCTATCGTTCATCGCCTCAGGCAGGTCTTCAGGACAACATCCTGTATCCTCACATAGTTGCTGAATGTATGTTTATGCTGGTCGTCCTGCTTTTGCACGGCTATGTGTGGGGGTCCATAAGAGTACACCACTTATGACTTCGTCCCTGCTTCTCCAGCAGTGTCCTGCATGTCTGGTTCGTCTAACTTGAATAGTTTTCGTGATAGGAGGCAGGTGGCCGTACAATTGGTGTCTTGTGGGTTGTTGCCGCCAGGACTTGTTCAAGATTGCTCGCAGCATTCTTGTGTAATTGCCATCTAGCTTCTTCTCCAGCCGTTTTGTAAGAGTCCATGTAGTGCATCCATATAGCAGTATCGATGCGACCACTGCCTAGAAGAAACTGCGGTTCATTTTATCGGTTAGGTCTGATTTCCATATAATCAATAGCCTATTGATAGCTGTCCATGCTTTCGTTAACCTCGTGTCGATGTCCTTTACAAAGAAGAAAGTGATGGCTTAGCGGTATGATACTAAGTCTAACATAAAGTTGTGTGGGTTTCAATCCCAGCTTGAAGCGTCGTGCGTGTCTAGCCACACTGATGAGTTGCGATGCAACAAAACAGTCTGTCTATGGTTGACAATATATACGCTTTCCTCCCGGGGGTTGAGCACTCTGGCGAATGAATTAAAATTAATATCTAAATATGATAGAAAGAAACGAAAATAAGATGTTCAGGGAAGATTTAAAAAAACCAGAGAGAGAGAGAGAGAGAAAGAGAGAGAGAGAGAGAGTGAGAGGTTCTCTCTAGAAAGCGACCAGAGATATCTTTTTTTACTTTTTTAGCTGACACCCCTGATTGACCATCAAATGACCAGTGATGACCTTCTTCACCACATGTGAAAATATTCAATTCACGTTTGCCTTTAAGGATTCAGTTCCATTTGAGTAATCTTAGATTATTACTTGTATATACAATTTAGTGAATTATACATATTCCAAGAATTAAATAAAAAAATACATGTTCCAGCATTGTGTATTCCTCAATAGCACCACTGATCAAGGTTCGAGTCCAGTAAAAAGAAAAAAGAAAAAATGCATCATTTCTGTAAAAAGAAAAAAAAATTGCAACAGCTCTGTAACAAACAAACAAAAAATTGCGACGTTTCCATTTCCACAACCAAAAATAAAACTACAATACCTGTGTAAACCACCTCCTCCTAAATTACAACATTTCAGGAGAAAAAAAATAAAATCGCTACACTTATGAGAACCTAAAATAAAATTGCAACACTTCTGAAACCAAAAAATAGAGTTGAAACACTTCCGCGACCAAATTTAGATTGCAATACTTCAGCAACAAAAAATGAAATTGCTGCACTTCAACAAGCAAAAATAAAATCGCAACACTTCCTTGACCAAAAATAACATAGCAACATTTCCGAAATCCCCCACTCCAAAAAAAAACAGCAACACATCTGTAACCAAAAATTAGATTGCAACATTTCTGCAACCAAAAATAAAATTGCAACTCTTCTGCAAGCAAAAAATAAATTTCAACACTTCTGTGACAACCCCCCCCAAAAAAAACAGAATTGCACCACTACGCAACCAAAAATAAAATTGCAACAGTTCTACAACCAACCCCAACTAAAAAGAGAAGCGACAATTCTGCAATCAAAAATCCAACTAAGAATAAAATGGCCACTCTTTTCAAAAAATTGCAACACTTCTGTAAAAAAATTAAAATTGTAATACTTCTATTGACAAATATAGAATTGTAATACTTCCGTAGACAAAAATAAAATTGTAATACTTCCGTAGACAAAAATAAAATTGTAATACTTCCGTAGACAAAAATAAAATTGTAATACTTCCATAGACAAAGATAAAATTGTAATACTTCTGTAGACAAAAATAAAATTGTAATACTTCCGTAGACAAAGATAAAATTGTAATACTTCCATAGACAAAAATAAAATTGTAATACTTCTGTAGACAAAAATAAAATTGTAATACTTCCATAGACAAAAATAATATTGTAATACTTCCATAGACAAAATTAAATTGTAATACTTCTGTAGAAAAAATAAAATTGTAATACTTCCATAGACAAAAATTAAATTGTAATACTTCTGTAGACAAAAATAAAATTGTAATACTTCCATAGACAAAAATAATATTGTAATACTTCCATAGACAAAAATAAAATTGTAATACTTCTGTAGACAAAAATAAAATTGTAATACGTCCATAGACAAAAATAATATTGTAATACTTCCATAGAGAAAAATTAAATTGTAATACTTCTGTAGACAAAAATTAAATTGTAATACTTCCATAGACAAAAAAAATAGCGTAATACTTCCATAGACAAAAATTAAATTGTAATACTTCCGTAGAAAAAAATAAAATTGTAATACTTCCATAGACAAAAATTAAATCGTAATACTTCTGTAGACAAAAAAAAAATTGTAATACTTCCATAGACAAAAATTAAATTGTAATACTTCTGTAGACAAAAATAAAATTGTTATACTTCCATAGACAAAAATAAATTTGTAATATTTCTGTAGACAAATATAGGATTGTAATACCCCTTGTTGACCAAAATAAAATTCACGACTCCGTAACTGAAACTAAATTTGCAACTGTTGCATATATATCCAGTTTTTCTAGACTTCTTACTGCTACTCCTCTTATCGCACAGCTCCTTTCTTGTCCATT
Source organism: Sepioteuthis lessoniana (assembly GCA_963585895.1). Classification (NCBI taxonomy): domain Eukaryota; kingdom Metazoa; phylum Mollusca; class Cephalopoda; order Myopsida; family Loliginidae; genus Sepioteuthis; species Sepioteuthis lessoniana. The sequence continues at coordinate 146,946 of CAUZXS010004013.1, read as the reverse complement.
CGGCTGGGGTGGGGTGGGGGTTCTGTAGAATACATCGACTGCATCTCTGCAGAGAGGTAAGAATTCCCCTATGAGTGTCTTGTATATGACACTAAACTATCTGATGGTAAGGCTCCGGTAATGCTGGTGTTTTGGGGAATACGGAGTACCCTTTCATTGTCTTCACTTCCAGGAACATTGTGGCCCGGAGTGGTAGCATCTGATAGGTTCTTATCTATGGATTAAATAGAACTAAACCGTATTCTTATGCTAAACTGAATTGCTTGAAATAGAACTGTTTTGACATTTAAATTGCGTACTTCTGCTAAACTGAATAGTTTGAAATGGAACTGCTTTTATATGCTAAACTGAATTGTTTGAAATAGAACCATTTTTTAGATTGAAACTGCGTACTTCTGCTAAACTGAATTGTTTGAATTAGAACAGTTTATATGAATAAAAATGGATTTGGCATTAATAACCTACAATGGTTAATATACCATAAAACCAAACCAAACCAAACCAAACCAAACCAGCTACTTTCTTCGTTCGTTTACCATGTGTTACCGCTGGTTGTGTGTCTGTCACAATGTTTTCACACGTTGTTTCTTGTTTTTCTATGTTGGTATGAAGAACAATGTAGACACATTTTCTTTTGAACATTTATTATTTTTTGTGACAACTTTCATCTTACCTATCTATTATTCTCAAGCAGGAAATCAGTGATCACTGCATGGAGGATTCTCGATCATTTCTGACAGAAGTTATCTCGTTTACAAATTTCTAGAGTCTTGTGATCATATGACTTTCGTTCAATAAAAAGCCATGTTAACCCCCCCCCTAAAAAAAGGCAAACTCAGGGTCATCATACCTCAATCAAACCAAATCACCGAACAGTTTTTTGATAGTTTTAGATCATTCTACACTACCCGCCAACAATAAAAACCGCAATTCAACACAAGATATCGATAATGAAAAATACAATTGCAACGTCTCTGTAATGAAAAATAAAATTGTGACGCATCTCAAAAGAAAAATAAAATTGGAACATACATCTAAAGAAAAAATATAATTGCAACTCGTCTCAAAAAAAAAAAAAGTTGCAATGCGCCTCAAGAGAAAAATACAATTACAACACGTATTCAAAGAAAAATTGCATGAATACATATAAAAGGTACTCTATTTGACCTGCTGCATACTGATATTTTTGGTTGTAGAGTTCGGCTTTTAATAATCCTATTTACCAAATCCTCCGCTCGGGCAGGATATGACATAAGGTCAAGTTTTAAGTGGAGTTTAACAGGTTTGAATTCAGAGTTTTCCTTTCCCTAGACTAGTTGCCTCAACAAGGCTGAAGAACCCAGTCTGTCCTACTATTTACCCATAGCTGGAGGGAGAATAATTGGATTCATACTTTTCCCAAGGGTATTAGTGTATGTGAAATGCAATCAGTCTCGTCCAGGATTTGAACTCGAGTCGCCGTGTCCATTTCCTACGACGATAAACATTATACCACGGGCAGCTCCTCGGCTTTTAATAATAATTAATAATACCGGTTTTCTTTGGATAAGATTCCTCTTGAAATGACAGAAATTGAATTTCTAATAACAAATTGTAAACGGTGTATCTCTTTTGTTTCGTTGTTTTTTTTTTTTTTTGTTCAATGGCATATCAACCTTCGTGGGTTATTTAGTACCAAAGCCATCCTTGTAGATGAACAGCAGTGTTACTTTTTAAATCATAGCTAAAGGATAAGGGGGTCCATGCCTTTCCCAGGAGTATTAATCCAAAAGTGAAAGTAATAGCGCACCTGGAATTCGAAATCGTTTACGACGATGTCTCAGTTCCGCACATTTGCCACTGCGCCGCAGAGTCTTCCTCTGGAATGTCTGGAGGACTCTCCTCACTATACCTTAGGGCCTCCCTCTTTCTACTTTTTATGGTTGGTACTATGTATACCCCCAACTAAATGATCTGCTAAGTTTTTATGTAAAAATCAGATATAAGTTCAACTTTTAAGCTTATTGAACGTTTGTTATTAAAAACATTCTCAGTAAAAACAAAGGGGGTGTCCTCGTGGTGTACTGGTTAAAGCGATGGACTGCGGAATCGTCGCGCTATTACGTTCACTTTCGGACAAATACCCTTGGGAAAGGCATGAACCCCCTTATCATCCCAGCTACGGGTTAAGTAGCATCACTGCTGTTCTTCGAAAAGGATAGCTTTGGCATTAAATAACCCATGAAGGTTGATATGCCATTAAACAAAGAAACCAACCAACCAAAGAAACCAGTAAACACTAATAGCTTAGGGGATTTGGGCAGTTTTCTAGAATATTGATTAAGATCTGGATCAGTTGTATTGGGCTTTATAGCATATCAGCCATTATTGGTAATCTAATGCCAAATCTTTTTTATACATATAATAAAATGTTTCGGTTTTAGTAAACCTTTTTAAAATGACGAAACAAGTGTTGCTTGATTAAAGATGGATATTTTGATGAAATACAAAAATAAGAGGAAAAAGAATTTGTACAAAGAAAGATCATATAACCTTTCAATCATTCAAACAGCGTTCCTTTTCGAAAAACTCTCACGTGATTGTCACAGGCAATGATGTTTAAACAAATGGAACCACAAAGAGATACAATGGATTAAAAGGAAAAACAGAGAAGAAAGGGGAAAGTAGAATGAGAAAAAGAAGAAGAAAGATGAGAAAAGAAAAGAAAAGGAAAAAAAGAAAAGAAGTAAACAGAGAGAGAGAGAGAGAGAGAGAGAGAGAGAGAGAGAGAGAAAGAGAAAAGACAAGAAAGGAGAGGGAAGAGAAGAAAATAATAGAAAGGAAAGAAAAGAAAGGAAGGAATTAAGAAAAAAAGTGAGAAAAAAACAAAGAAAGAGAGAGAGAGAGAGAGAGAGAGGGAGAGAAAATAAGACAAGAGAGGAGAGGAGAGGAGAAGGATGAGAAGGAAATGATAAAAAGGTAAGAAAAGAAAGGAAGTAATTAAGAAGAAAAGAGAAAAGAAAGGAAAGATATATATATATATATATATATATATAGAGAGAGAGAGAGAGAGAGAGAAAAGACGAGAGTGGAACGGAGAGGGAAGAGAAAAATAAAAGAAATGAAAGAAAAGAAAAGAAAGGAAAGAATCCGAACTCATCGTTGGTAGATAACGTTTTTAAACTCGTCAGCGTTCATTTTTTTGGCACACAGTTGAATAGTTAAACATTTGATTTGTAGATAATTTTATTTTCAAATGAGTCAGACCTAATTTGTTTGTAGACAAATATTACTATTATTTGCACTAAGATGAATGGTTCAAATATCTTTACACGAATAGTTCTATTTAGGTTTGGTTTGGTTTGTAAGTTATTGAAGGTTATTTAATGCCAAAAACTCTTTATACACATATATTACTTATATACGATTTGTAAACATAGGTCAACAAAATTAAATGGTTCCAAGTATTGCTATGTATCACTAACGATTAAATTAAACATCAGTCATTCGTTTACACACAGTTAAATCATCAAACAGTTCTATTTCAAACAATTCAGTTTAGCATAAGTCATGTGTTGAGACACAGTTAAATGGTCAAACAGCTGTATTTGACCCATAGATAGCACTCTATCAGGCGCTACCACTCCGGGTCAGAGTGGAAGCGATGGCAATGTAGGGGTATTCCGCGTTCCCCAAAACTCCAGCAATACTGGAACCTCACCATCAGATTGTTTAGTGTCCTATCCAAAACCCTCTTTGAGGAGGGGTCTTACCCTTCAGCAGAGGTGTAGTCGGTGTATTCTACAGCCCAAGCCGACTTGGCTTAGTTCTATTTAGTATTAATCCTTTGTTTACACTCACTAAAATTGTTTCAAGTATTGCTTACAACAATATTTTTATTTGTATACAGTTAAATGTTTTTAACCATCGCTATGTAACACTAAGAATTCTATTTAGGCACACAGTTAAAGGGTTTTAAGTTTTGCTAATGAACACTAATAATTCTAGTCAACATTTGTTAGCACACAGTTAAATAGTTTTAGTATTACTATGTATCACTAACAATTCAATTAAACATCAGCCATTTATTTACACGCAGTTGAAAGATCAAGCAGTTCTATTTCTAAGAATTCGATTTTACGTTCGTCATTTGTTTGAACACTGTTTGCTAAACAGTTGTATTTGACCCATAGATAGAACCCTATCAGGTGCTACTACTCCGAGCCAAAATGGACCTGAGAGTAATGGGAATAAAGGGGTAATCAGCATTCTCCAAAGCTTCATTTTTTAATCGAATTTAATGGCATGTCAACCTAGATAACTAAGAGGTTTGGGAATCATATTCATATTTACATTTTTTGATTATTTTTTTAAAAAGTTTTTTGTTTTTTACACATACTCCTATGAAATACGAATAAGTTTTAAAGATTTGTTTTATCCATATATGGGATCCTAACAGGTAATACCATTCCCAGTCAGAGTGGACCTGGAAGTACTAGCAATGAAGGGGTATTCAACGCCCTACAGAGCTCCAGAACTGGAACCTCATAAGACGCAGTTTAGTGTCATATCTTAATATTACATTTTTAGTAGAGGGAGCGGTCTCCCCCCTCTACAAGTGATACAACCAGTGTATTCTCAGTTAGCTGACAGGGTATTTCATTAGGGGGAATGCTGTAAGACTTGATTGATTATCCAAACAGACACTTTTGTCTATTATTGTTTTCAGTTGATCAGAATGTGAGCAATACCCGTTCGAATCAATCCTTTATTTCTTCAAAAAATTTTACTAGAGTAAGTAAGTCACCCGATCGTAGTCGAGGGCAATCTTAAGGCATCTTTTTCAATAGTTACTACGCTAAGGTGTAGGGGAGGGCGCTACTACTTTCCCTAGGTCACTCCACTTATTCATGATTCGTACCTTAAAATGCTGTGTGTTAATTATTTCAAGAGTCTTTAAGTATGACTCAAGCTGTGACCGAACCCAGGTCTTCCGGACCATTGGTGAACGATTATACCATTGGGTCTTTTCCAATATACAAGGTGCTTTCAATAAGTTTCCAGACTTTTTTCGTAAGGGAATTTAAAATTGTCATAGACTCTTGAAAATTCAGTATCTTATTGCTATACATCTTATGAGATGCCAGATCAATTTTTATGATTTCAAATTCAAATGAACAGCTACAGCAGCAATTAGAATACACCTTACTAAAGCCTGATTGTCACAGCTGGTGAATTTCAAAAATGCAATCTGGACGTGGGGACATTTTAAAAGAACGAGATCCAATAAAATTCTGTTTTAAACTTGGAAAAAAATGCCGTGCGATGAAAGCTGGATCTACTGCTATGACCAAGAGACCAAGAGACAGAGTTCCCAGTGGAAGCATGTTGGCTCTCCTAGACCCAAGAATGCCAGATAGAGCAAATCCACACACAAACTTTTAATGATCCTTTTTTTACAGCACTGGCATGATCTACATGCACTGGGTTCCCATTGGACAGACAGTCAACAAGGAATACTATGTTGAGGAAGAAATTCCGCCGGAAGAGGCCAGCACTCTTCAAATCGGAGGTTACTTCGAAGGGGACTAGAGTTTCATGTGTGTACTATCAATAAAAGTGCCCATACGAAAAAAAGGTGGAAACTTATTGAATAGAATGGTAACTACAGGGTGGAACGATAAAATTGTCGCCCTAGAAAAGACGACATGATTTCATTTCCGTTTAATGAAAACAGGTTTTCTTTTTTTGTTGCAGACCATCTCTTAGTTGGCCAGTTGTGTACAAATCCCAAGAGCGATAGGAGCCTTCTATCATGTCTGAAAGTGACACAATGTTCAACGAGCGAGATCGGAGATGCGTCGCTGTACAACTCATGCTCTCTACCGATCCAAGTTATGACAACAGGACCATTGCCAGCACCCTCAAAATGTAAATCTGGATTGCCACGAATAACAGGGACGTGCTCAAAGTGATGAAAACAAAGTTTCCGGCTACGGTTATGGTCTTTGGTGTGGTTTCAAGTGAGGGCCACATCAAGCAACCTCATATTTTCGAAGTCGGCTTGAAAGTCAACACCAAAGTGTACCTGGATGTGCTGAAGAGTGTGGTGATCCCCTGGTGCAATCAGGTGGCCGGTAGCAGACCCTGGGTGTGGCAGCAGGACTCGACACCGGCCCACAAATCCAAAGAGACCCAAGCTTGGCTTCAGAAGGAGTGCTACGACTTTGTACCCTTCTCTTATTGGCCCCCTTCTCCCCCGACCTGAACTCACTGGACTACTTCGTTTGGTCATATGTCGAGAACATCCCCAACATGACCTCCCACAACACCAAAGCCAGCCTGATCGCCGCCATCCGCCGAGTATTCACCGAGCTCCTGCTGGCGCTTGTAGAAAAGGCATGCTCTCAGTTCCGGATCCGTATCGAGGCAGTGATTGAGGCTGAAAGCGGCTACATTGAATTGATGTCAGCTCTACTACATAATCAAGTTAGCTGAATTGATTTTTTCAATAAAAGTTTTAAAATAAAGCTGTAGTGTTGTTTTCTTTAGGACGACAATTTTATCGTTCCACCCTATATAAAATAGTAGATGACGATGAGCCTTTGCTGAAGTTGCATATCAAAAAGACTAAATAATCTCTATTAATTACAATTTTCAATTGATTTAATTGGAAGCATTAATTATATATCTAAACCTATTTTAAAAATCCTAATACACATCACATATCACTGTTATTTTGTAAGGAAATGTATCACCAGATAAGAAGTTAGTATTATAGAAGTACCCTTAGTTATCATCAAGTTGTACTGACAGCACGGATTCCCTTGATTCTCTCTAACCATTCGTCCCTCTTGACGGTATCTAGTGTCTGCACAGAGCTGATTTATCTAAGTCTTTGCTTGTCAGCCAATACTGGTGTGTCTCGGCTTCTCCTGCAGTTCCCAGCATGTCTTGTTTGTCTTACTTGGATGGTTGGTGAGATGGGAGGTAAGTGGCCCGACAGCTGTTGTTATGTGGAGTTCTGCTTCTTACATTTGTTCAAAACAGCATGCTGCGTTCTTGCGTAATTCCCATCAAGCTTTTTCAGCAATCACTTAGGTGCAGCCCTAAATTAGTACAATCACTGACATGAGAGTAATGGCAATAAAGGAGTACTCCGCATTCTCCAGATCTCCAGAACAGGAACCTCACCATCAGATACAGTTTAATGTCAAACTCATGACCAAAAATTTTGGAGGTGGGGGTCTTACACTTTTTCAGGAGATACAGTCAGTGTATTTTAAGCCCAACCGACAGAGTGGAGTCGATACTATATAAAAATCTGGCTCATGGTCACTTATTTGAAGGCGATGTTATACATATATATAGGCAAACAATATTATGTAGAAAATCTTTTACAACTGTAAAAGACTAAGTTGGCGATCATAGTTGAGGGTGACCCGAACGCTCTCTTTTCAATAGCTACTACACTGAGGTGGAGGGGAGGGCGCTACTCCTTTCGTTGGATTGTTCCACTTTACCCTTAATCCGTACCTTATAATGCTGAGAGTTAAGCAACGAGGCATCAAGTATCATTTGTTGAGTCTTTGGTATGACGCGACCTGGGATTGAACCCAGGTCTCCCGGGCCATAGGCGAACACTCTTCCAATTAGACCAAATATTCTTAGATTAAGAAAATCTTATTTTCATGATTTTTGTGTGGACTTTTCAAACATTATCAGTAATGACATCAAATGGCCTCAGTGACAGAAATAAATCCCTGAGTTGAAGTAGAAGAAATGAATTGCCGTAAATTGCGACGTACAAGTCGGTCTGTCGTATAAGTCGACCTCAAAATTCTGAGTTAGACCTACACTTGTTGTATAGGTCGACCTGCAAATATAATAGCAGAGGGATTTCGGTTCATGCCTTTGGGTTTAGTTTGGCTGAGAACCTTTCGGCTCAGCACATGGGTTAGTTAGGTGCAAACTTGATGCAGGTGGTAACGCGGGCGCGCACAGAGAGCGGACATGTCACTCAGAGATGTCACAATAGCCTGAGATGATGAAACGGGTGACAAAGTGCGGGTGACGTCACATACCGGAAGCGCGCGGAGATTTTTGGGAATTTGAAGAAAGTTAAGAGAGTTAAAGCTAGACGCCGAACGAGGAGGTTCGACTTTTGCACACCATAGGTGCTGCACGAGAAAGGGGCCAGATGAAGAAGCCAACATAAAAAGGTTGTGTCTCTCTCTCTCTCTCTCTCTTGTGCATGGATAGGCATGTAACGTAATGGCCAAGGGATTTCGGTTCATGCCTTTGAGTTTAGTTAGGCTGAGAAGCTTTCGGCTCAGCACATGGGTTAGTTAGGTGCAACACTGAGGAAGGCGTTAACGCGGGCGCGCGCGGGCGGATGGGGGTGTCACTCAGATGTCACAATAGTCCGAGACGAAACGGGTGACGGAGTGCGAGTGACGTCACGCACCGGAAGCGTGCAGAGGTTTGTGGAGAATTGAAAGAAAGTTAGAGAGTTGAGTACTAGACGCCAAACGAGGAGGATCGACTTTTGGAGCTTGCAGACGCGAGGCGAACTTGCGCCCTATGGGGGCCGCTCGAGATGGGGGCCAAATGAATAAGACAGCATAGAAGATTATGCCTCTCTTCCTTATGTCGAAATATTTAACTCAAAAGGTTTCGAACCTGAACAAGAAGTCGTTATGTGTTTTCGAATTTCGAGATTCCTATGTTCGATGTATATGTGTTACCAACATGCCATGTCTATTTTGCACATGGCGTTAATTGTGGATATGTAACAGACCTGTAAATAAACAATAGGCGACTGGTGAACCAAAACTTACCAACTATGCCTTAATGAGAATAGGCAAGAAGAACCTTTATTTAAAATGCTGTTCCGTACAAGTAGAGTAATAATGCCAATGTGTACATATTCAATAAGCTACGATGATGTCTCATTAAACTTTCATCACTCCAGCAAGGTGTACGTATTTTTCTCTGAAATTAGCATTACATAGGCCCTACATGAAACATGCAAATCTTTCACTAAGCTTATATTCATATGAATTCACAATCTATTGTATTATCATGAAATTGCACAGACAAGCAACATACCGTAGTTGTCTGACAAGCCGCTTAGGTGCTGTGATGTTCCGATTAGTGTTTACAGTCAGTGTCTCAGCTGTTGGAAACAGTGTGGGATATAGTGATAATATAATAATTAATCTATATTACAGTTTTATTATTTTGTATTAATCTCTGTGTTGATTTCTTAAATTTTTTCACCAAACATGAGTTAGAGATGTTTGTGGCAGTCTACTAGATTTATGGGAAGCCTGATATATGGATTATTAGGAGTATTGTTCCACTTGCTGACAACTCTTTCATAAAGGTCTGGATTTTAGCCCTGTCGTATAAGTCAACCACTAATTTTGGAGTGATTTTTTTCAAGTTTGAAAAATCGACTTTTATACGCTACAATTTACGGTAATTTATACCTCACCCAAGGGCATTAGTATAAAATGAAGACAGATCTATTTTAGCAGGAATTTGAACTTTGTTCACAGATTCCATATTCCGTATCCTCAATCTTTGGCAACAACGTTATGACCCCAGTGGTCTACAGACTAATGTTGTATTGATTCCTGTTATAGGACGATAGTAGGGTTAACACTTTTACTTGTTTTAAGCGCATGCGCGCCTGTGTTTGCATGCGTGTGTAAGCCTGCGTGCATACGAGTGTGTGCATGTGTGTGTACCCCTGCATATGCGTGTGGTCTTTGATATACGCACGTGAGTCCGCGATCACTTGCAAGGCTTTTCGGCAAATCTTGGTCATCTGCAGAACGAACTTCCATGCCCGCGCATGCGTAAGAAGACTTAGAAAAAAATAACATGCGCTCGAGATTAACATCGAGAAATGTCGAGACTACACAACAGTAATAAAGAGAATCCGTTTCAGGAAAGGGGGAGGTTTCCTTATGATAAAAGAATAAAGAAAAATTCTTTCTTGTCCAGATTTCCTATATATATATATATATATATATCCTTTATTTATTATCTTCCTGTCGTTTTTGCATTCCTAGCTTTGCCCGTTCTTTCAAAATCTCTATTTCTTCGAATCAACCCCCCATGGGGTGTTGATGGCTACCCTTGGATTCTAATCCTCTCTTTTTCCCCTGGGGCACCCCTTGGTCTTAAGCCTCTCCCCTCGTGAAACGCCAGCCTGTCATCCAGACTCTTTGATGCGATGTCACTGATCAGAGATCAAGATTTTGATTGGCTACGAATTGGCACACTGGCTTCACACACGGTCCCACTCACCAAGTGATGAAAAACACAACACACAGAAAAGAAGAAAAAAAATAATAATAATAAAAACAGGCAAAGACTCTCCTTCCATGTGCAAGCAGACGACCCCACAAAAAAAGGACGAAAACATCAAGACTTAATCGACCCTTTGCATACAGGCAGGACATTTAAACAAGTAATAATAAGCTATTTCATTAGTTTTTTGACAGTTGTGACAACTGTCAAAAAACTAATGAAATAGCTTTCGAGTTGTGTAGGTCAGTGTAGAGGAGTGATTATCACTTGAATTTCGGAGAGCAGATTAGTGAACCTCACCTAAAGTTCTCGTCACAATGTTCTTCAGCTGTACGAAACTAAAAGCTAGCGGTTTTCCACAGTCTCACCCATAAATAAGTGACCTTGTGCCAGATTATTTTATCCCTATGAAATTGAAACAACATGCAGACAGGTGTATAGTTTCAAATTACCAATAATAGTAATCACTAGCAAAATTTGAACTGTTCTCTTTGACTCATAGATAGGTTTAGTTTGGTTGGGTTGGGTTTTATGGCATATCAACCTTTGTAGGTTATTTAATGTCAATCCGTTTTTAAACAGATAAACAGTTCTATTTCAAACAATTCATTTCAGCATAAGTACACATTTTTTATTACTACAGTTAAATGAAAAGACAGTTCTATTTCAAACAATTCATTTCAGCATAAGTACACATTTTTTATTACTACAGTTAAATGAAAAGACAGTTCTATTTCAAACAATTCATTTCAGCATAAGTACACATTTTTTATTACTACAGTTAAATGAAAAGACAGTTCTATTTCAAACAATTCATTTCAGCATAAGTACACATTTTTTATTACTACAGTTAAATGTAAAGACAGTTCTATTTCAAACAATTCATTTCAGCATAAGTACACATTTTTTATTACTACAGTTAAATGTAAAGACAGTTCTATTTCAAACAATTCATTTCAGCATAAGTACACATTTTTTATTACTACAGTTAAATGTAAAGACAGTTCTATTTCAAACAATTCATTTCAGCATAAGTACACATTTTTTATTACTACAGTTAAATGTAAAGACAGTTCTATTTCAAACAATTCATTTCAGCATAAGTACACATTTTTTATTACTACAGTTAAATGTAAAGACAGTTCTATTTCAAACAATTCATTTCAGCATAAGTACACATTTTTTATTACTACAGTTAAATGTAAAGACAGTTCTATTTCAAACAATTCATTTCAGCATAAGTACACATTTTTTATTACTACAGTTAAATGTAAAGACAGTTCTATTTCAAACAATTCATTTCAGCATAAGTACACATTTTTTATTACTACAGTTAAATGTAAAGACAGTTCTATTTCAAACAATTCATTTCAGCATAAGTACACATTTTTTATTACTACAGTTAAATGTAAAGACAGTTCTATTTCAAACAATTCATTTCAGCATAAGTACACATTTTTTATTACTACAGTTAAATGTAAAGACAGTTCTATTTCAAACAATTCATTTCAGCATAAGTACACATTTTTTATTACTACAGTTAAATGTAAAGACAGTTCTATTTCAAACAATTCATTTCAGCATAAGTACACATTTTTTATTACTACAGTTAAATGTAAAGACAGTTCTATTTCAAACAATTCATTTCAGCATAAGTACACATTTTTTATTACTACAGTTAAATGTAAAGACAGTTCTATTTCAAACAATTCATTTCAGCATAAGTACACATTTTTTATTACTACAGTTAAATGTAAAGACAGTTCTATTTCAAACAATTCATTTCAGCATAAGTACACATTTTTTATTACTACAGTTAAATGTAAAGACAGTTCTATTTCAAACAATTTAGTTTAGCGTAATTACAGTTTAGTTCTATATGACCCATAGATAGGACCCTATCAGCCAGAGTGGACCGTGGAGCGATGCTAATGAAGGGTTACTCGACATTCTCCAAAACTCCAGCATTACTGGAATCTCACTATCAGATTGTTTAGTGTCACATCCAGGACACTCGTTGGGGGAATCTTACTCCTCCGCAGAGAAGCGGTCATTGTATTCTGCAACCCCAGCTGACTGGACCATTATAAATAGGACACTAATATTACTAGTATTACCAGTATACTAATTACTAGTATTACCAGTATACTAATTACTAGTATTACCACTCCGGCACAATGTGAACCTGAGAGAAATTATAATAAAGAGATACTCCACATTCTTAAAACTCTAGGACTGTAGTCTTATCAGATGCAGTTTAATGTATTGCTATCAAACACTAATAACTCTATTCAATATCACTCATTCAATTGCACACAGTTAAATGTTTTCTGCTAATAATTCAACATCAGTCATTTGTTTACACAGTTTAATGGTTTCAAAAATAGAAATTGATTAAATAGTTCTCTTTGAATCATTATGGGGACTCTAACAGGTACTACTACTTCGGAGCAGAGTGGACATGGAAGTAATGGCAATAAATGGGTACTCTACATTCCCCAAAGATCCAGGACGGGAGCCTCTCCATCAGATGTAGTTTAGTGTCATATCCAGGACACGCATTATGGTGGAGGCCTTACCCCTCTGCAGAGATACAGTCAGCGTATTCTACAGACCCCCTTGAAGACATATATATATATATATATATATATATATGTGTGTGTGTGTGTGTGTGTGCGTTAACAATGGTCCCTATGTTTGTATGGTTGTCCTTACCCCGCAAAAAACGTCACATCTGATCGAGATTTGTTTGAACAATACAGTTAAAACGTGTGTGTTCCTGCGCATGCGTGTGGTCTTTGATTTGTGCACGTGTATCCAAGATGGCTCGCAAGGCTTTTTGGTGAATAAGGTAACCGCCGGTCGAATTTACAATTGAATTGATGATTTTGTGGGATCTGCATACGCTCTGAATGTAATTTTGTTGTTATCTCTCGCTAAAATTCTCTTTATACTTCTATATAACTGTAATGAAGACTCCCCACAAAAAACCCCTGTCCCCCGAAAACAACAACAAAAACCAAAAACAAAACAAAACAAAACAAAACAAAAAACGGCACGTCATAGTGAGATTTTCTTTAGAGCAATACACGTAAATTGTTTTTTTTTTAAAGCAATTTATTGTTCAATTTGCAATTTTATAGCCAAGGGAACCATCTTTGTCTTAACGGAACACGAAATTTTAGTTATCAAAATTCTCAATAAAACGAAGTTAACTATAAAATAGTAATTGAGATTATTTATTGTCACATAAGTGGCATAGTGGCTAACTTTCTGGACTGTAATATCACAGCAAGCGAGTTCAAACTCCAGTCGCGTTATTGCATTCACTTTTGGACTAATGCCCTCGGGAAAGGTATGAATCTCCCTATCCTCCAGTGGCGGGTTAAATAGTATCACAGCTGTTCTTCTACCTGGGTTACTTTAGAAGATTGATATGCTATTCATTTCCCCTCCAAACCGAAAAAAAAAAAAAAAAACAAATCGAAAAAATTGAAAAATGAACAAAAAAAGGGTTTAATCTTCAATTTATTTTCATCTGTTAGTGGGTAAATACTAAAATTTTTATTAAAGATGAATAATTTTCTGACTTTTGTAATTTTTAAAGATTTTTTTTACATGGTATATAAATATATACACACACACAAACATATATATATATATATATATATATATATATAGGTGTTCGACTATGCCACTAATTCCGAGTAAAGCTTAGAACTTTTTGAATGATCCTCATATACATATACATGTACATCTATGTTATTCCTCACTAAGGAATAAGGGCCATAGTTGAACATTTTTATGTGGCCAAACACAAGCACTTCTAATAAAAATTTGTGTCTTAATTTCTTTGCAGGGGAGACTCATACAAATGTGGGAGATGTGGGACAAATCTAAAAGTTGGGTGAACGGTTAATCACATAACTTTTTGAATGACCCGAATATGTATAAATATATATGTCTCTGTGAGTGTGCATATGTGTTTTGAGTGTGTGTGTGTGCGCTTTGTGTGTGTGTGTGTGTGTGTGTGTGCTTTGAGTGTGTGTGTGAGTGTGTTTTGAGTGTGTGTCTGTGTGTGTGTGCGTGTTTTGAGTGTGTGTGTGTGTGTGTGTTTTGAGTGCGTGTGTGTGCTTTGGGTGTATGTGTGTGTTTTGGGTGTGTGCGTATTTTGAGTGTGCGTGTGTGTGTGTGTGGGTCTACCTTTCTATTTTCTTTTTTCTCCTTCTTTTTCTCTCCTTTCTTCTATCATTTCTACTGAAGTAGACGATAAGCTTCAGATGTATAGCATTAAACTTTCTTTCTTTCTTTCTTATCATATTTGATTTCTGACCTGTAGCCTGTTCTTTTTCTTTCTTTTCTTCCCTTACAATGAAAATGGAATAAACCATTATTTATGTGAGGACATGACAGGGTGTAACATTTGAATAGATGGGTTTATGCCTTATTCTATTCATATTAAAGACACTCGTTTTTTCTGATAAGATTTTAAAAATTTTATGTCGGTAACTGAAAGCGATTTGAACCTACGCAGAGAGATGGCATGGACAGGTCATCTATCATATAAAAATCTTATCTGTCTAATAAAATAAAACAGGGTTTCTTTTAAGCTGTGGCTGTGTCAGTACTACTGTATAGATGCACCACATGGATGCTAAAAACGCATAGAGAAAAAGCTAGACGGGAGAAACACAAGCATTTTGCGTACTATTTGAGCAGTTGTAGCGGAGTTGTTTTAATAGCTACTACACCGAGGTGTAGGGGAGGGTGCCACTCTTTACCCTAATGAGTAGAGTGTTCGCCAATGGTCCGGGAGACCGAGGTTCAATTCCAGGTCGAGTCATACCAAAGATTGAAAAAATGATACTTGATGCCGCCTTGCTTAGCATTCAGCGCTATAAGGTAAGGATCAAGGGTAAAGTTGAGCAATCCAGGGAATGGAGTAGCGCCCTCCCATACAACTACAAATATAGTAGCCATCGAAAAGGGAGCCTTCGGGCCACTCTCAACTAAGGTCGCCAACTTTACTTACTTACTTTGTGCAAATCCTGGAAACAACTGTCCACAAAACAGCAGCTGTACGGACACATACTACCTATCTCACCAGCCATCCAAATAAGACAAAGAAGACGTGTTAGCTAGTGCTTGGGAAGTAAGAATGAACTCATAAGCAACGTTCTCTCATGTACTACTACACCTGGACACACCAGTGTTGGCTGACCAGCAAGAAATTATCTACATCAGCTCTGTGGGGACACTAGATACAGTCTGGATGACCTGCCCGGAGCGATGGATGATAGAGAGAGTCAGGGAAATCTGTTCTCTCACCATGAATTGATGATGATGATGATGATGATGATTAAGTAATTAAATAAGAATAATCGAATTTTATGTTTTTTTTTTATCGTGAACTCTTGTGAGTTGATTTTGAGTTGATTTTTTTGTTTTTATGGCATATCAACCTTTGTGGGTTATTTAATGCTGAAGTCATCCACAGTAGTGGTACTATTTAACCCAGTACTGGAGACTGGATATCATATGGGAGTGGTTCACATTTTTCCCAAGGGTGTTAGTCCGAAAGGGAACGCAAAGAAATGAACGCGATTCCCTAACTTCTTGGAAGAAAATAACCCTAGACGGGTTCACATGCCGTTGAAATGAATGAATGAATGAATGAATCTTCACCGAGAGCTTATCCGTTTTCATTTCCAATTTTAACACTGTTTCTCGTTGCTGGAACGAGTGAGGTCCGACGAAAGGTGAAAAATAAATAAACAAATAAATAAATAAAAAAGAAAAAATTATTCAAAATCAAATGAAACATGAGTCCATGTTAAATTGAGAGTTGATCCTTTACTACGTCCAATATGTGTCATTCCTCATTGCCGTAGACTAAAGTTAAGATCAAAGCAAAAGCTAGTCAAAATTAATGGCTATAGAAACTAGTCTTCTAACCATTGTTTTACGAGTGATGTCCTCACCCACGTGTCGTACATACGTACAATAGTCGCAAAAGATATTATAACTAGACTCTTCATCTTCTATTGTCGTGATGTATAAAAAAAACGTTTTCTCCTTCGCTTTGTGATCTGTCGTGCAGCTGGTCATACAAGCCGACTGGCCCTTCAATATAAAAACGCTTACACAATGTCATGTACTCAGGACCTTGTAAATTGCTATAATAATATTTAGCCAAATGTTTCTAATGAGCCAATCAATTCGCTTTTTACCCTCTCCTTTTTTTCTTTCTGTTTTGCCCTTTATTTTATTCCATTTTATTTTATTTTATTTTTTTTACAAAGACCGACTGATGAAAACCCCAACATGTCCTAAACTATTCGACCGAATGACACGCCCCATTGATGTTTCGTTTGAAAAAAAAGTAGAGAAAAGGGAACGAACCGCGGATTTGCGTGTGATCAGGACCCTCCACGAACCGAACGTTGATGAAAAGAACTGATTAAAATATAGACGAATGAAAGAAAGAAAGAAAGAGAAAGCGAAATAAAAAGGTAAAAGGAAGTTGTTCCCCTATCGTCTAACTAACTTTCCCGCCATGACAGTCCCAGAGGCAAGATGGCCGCGCAGGCGCTGGTCGACCGGAAAGCCACAACCCTTAGAACGACAATTTATTAACCGTGTGCCATTTTTATATCCTTCAATAACACACTTTGTGGACAATGAGTTAATAGAAAAAAGAAGAAACATAAAAATAGAAGGTGATTTACTTTGTTTTATTTTATTTTATTTTGGTGGGGAATGTTCACATTCTAATGCAGACGATCAGGGATTTGCTTACATCTCGGAACAGACGAGACTTTATATGAAAAGAGAAAAAAAAAGAAAAAAGGCGGCAAAAAGGTTTGATCTAAACTTTTAAAAGTAGACGCCCATGATGATATTAATAATTTCAAAAGAAAAAAAGATAGAAAAGAATGAAAGGGAGACAAATAATAATAATAATAATAATAATGAAAAGAAGAAGTAGAAAGACGTGGTGGAGGAAACGATAAAGAAGTAAGAAATAATAATAATAATAATAATGATAATAATATGAAGAAGAAGAATGAAGAAATAAGGAAGAGGAAGATAAAAACAAAAATGAAACAATAGATAACTAAATAAATGAAGAAGAAGAAGAAGAAGAAGAAGAAGAAGAAGAAGAAGAAGAAGAAGAAGAAGAAAACTATAGGGAAGAAAAAAGGAATAAAGAAGATGAATGAAACAAGGAAGAAAAAGGATGATATAATAATAATAATAATAATAATAATAATATTGGAAGTTGGCGGACGAGTGGAGACCATCCAAACTACAGCATTATTGACAACGGCCAGAATACTGAGAAGAGTCCTGGAGACTTGAAGAGACTTGCTATCCTTCAAACTCCAGTGAAAAACCATTAGCTGATACTGATGTGAAAAACTCTAAAAGAGTAAATAAAAATAATAACAACCTACCTTATCGTGGACTTTATCGTCTCATCGAGCCACAAAGTAAAAATCAAAGATAGCGAAAACAGAGACAAGTACTAAGAAATTATGAAAGTTGTGGCAGATAAGGATAACGGTGATACTAATTGTAATTGGCGCATTTGGAACGGTCCTCAAAGTCTTGGAAAGGAAGCTGGAAGAGTTTGAAATTGGAGGACGATTAGAGACCATTCAAACAACAGCATTGTTGAGATCAAAATATGATGACCATGACGAAGAAGAAAAAGAAGTGTTATATATTTTACCTATGAACATCAATGGGTATGTCCCATTCCTCATAAATACGTTGGATACTATTGTAAGTAAAGTTGTCTCCCTTTAGTCGAGGGTGACTAAAAAGCTACCACACCGAGGTATAGGAGAGGGCGCTACTCCATACCCTGGATTGCTCCACTTTACCCTTGATCCTTACCTTATAATGCTGTGTTAAGAAAGGCAGCATCAAAAACCATTTTTTGAGTCTTTGGTATAATTCGACCTGGGATTGAAACCCAGTCTCCCGGACCATTGGCGAACACTCTACTCATTGAAAGGGGTTAATAAGCTGATAAAGTAGTACACCACAAGCAGTGGTTTACCTTCTTCACGCCCCTGGCGAGTATTGTATTTTGATAATGTTATAAATATTATCATTTCTTTTCCAACATCCGTTTTGTTTTGTTTTTCTCATTCAGTAACCTTTTTTTAGGTTTCAATAAGAAGAGAGAGAGAGAGAGAGAGAGAGAATAAAAAGCAGATAGAAAAAATGGAAAGAAAAATAAAATAATAATGATAATTTTCTGGGATTTTGATAGACAAATGGATCACCTAATGCCGGCCAGGAGATCAGACCTAGTGATAGTTGTCAAGAGTGAGAACTTGCCGTAGAGTGGATTTTGCCGTTCTGATAAAATACAGAGGGAAAATAAAAGAAAGCGAAAAGAGAGATAAAAACTTGGACTTTGCTTGGGAACTAAAAAACTGGAATATGAGGGGGATGGTGATACCAGTGGTAGCTTGAAGATTTGGAAGGAAACCAACAACAACAGCAATAATGATTATAATGATAATAATAATAAGAAAAACTCGAAGATCTAGAATCGTGGAGAGCAAGACTCAAGAAAGTACCGAATTGGAAAACTCCTGGCCATGATGGCATACAAGCCTTCTGGTTTAAAAAATTCACATCCATTCATCACAGACAGGCTCTTCAACAAAGGATCGGTTTCACTTTCTTTTGTTTAATGGCATATCAACCAGTGTAGGTTACTTAATGCTTAAAGCCATCCTTCTAGAAGAACAGTAGTGGTATTATTTAACCCATAGCTGGCAGGATAAGGGGGTTCATAGCTTTTCAAAGAGTATTTGTCTGAAAGTGAAAGTAACAGCGCGACTGGAAATTGAACTCGTTACTATGACTCCGCGATCTATCACTTTAACCAGTATACTACGAGAACACCTTCCTTTCAACTTAGGAGATGCCTCGAAGAAGCAAGTATACCTGAATGGATGACTAGAGGAAAGACTAACCTATTCCAGAAAGACTTCCTGAAAAAGAACCCTCCCCAGCAACTACAGACCGATGACGTATCTACCTATGATATGGACAATCCTAACAGCACTGATTTAGAAAGATATCTATAACTCGTTAGTATTCTGGGTACTGTTTCATGAAGAACTGAAAAGATGCCTTAGGGCAATAAGAGGAACGGGTGATTTACTGTACATTGATAAGCACATTCTTGAAGAGAGCTTAGCGAAGTGGAAAAATGTTGCCATGGCGTGGATTGACAACAAAAAAGCCAATGGTATAGTTCTGCAAACAAGGACAATAGATTGTCAAAAATGTACAAGATATCCGACAAGGACATAAAATTAATTACGGAAGCCTGGAAAAACTTTAACAGAGTTTTACCTTTATCCAGATAAGTATCTTCCAGGGAGATGCTCTTTCACCATTACTATTTGTAATAGCAATATTGCCACTCAATTATGTACATAGAAAGTGCACTGCGGGCAATACATTTACAAAATTTAAAAAAAAAAAAAAAAAAAAAAAAGAAAGATTAATCACCTTATGTACATAGACGACATCAAGTTGTTTGCAAAACGTGAAAAAGAAATGGAGACTGATACAAAGAATAAGAATATATTGTCAGGATATAGGAATCGAATTTGGTAGAGAAAAATGTGCCATGCTCATAATGAAAAGTTGGAAAAAAGAAAGAACGGAAGCGATAGAACTACCAAATCAGGAAAGAAGCAGAACGCTTGGAGAAAAGGAAAATTACAAGAACTTAGGAATATTGGAAGCAGACTCCATCAAACGAGCGGAGATAAAAGAAAAAAAATAAGAAAGGAGTACCTGAGACGAACGATAAAACTTTTCGAAACCAAGTTCAGCATTACAAATCTCATGAAATGTATAAACACCAAGGAAGTCCCGCTTGAAAGATACTCGGAACCATTCTAAAAATGAACAAGGGAGGAGTCCGAACCAATGGACCAAAGGATAAGGAAATTGATGACTATGCAAGCCTTACACCCGAGAGATGAAATAGAAAGACTATATGCATCAAGAAAAGAAGAAAGAGGAATTATAGGATTGATTTTGTTTGTTTGTATGTTTGCGTTTTATGGTATATCAACCCTTGTATGTTATTCAATGCCAAATCAAGTTTTATACAAATAAACAGTTCTATTTCAAACTATTTAGTTTAACATAAATACTCCGTTTAATCGTCAAAACATTTCTATTTCAAGCTATTGAGTTCAGTCACACAGTTCTAATTCAAATTTGTGTTTACACACAGTTAGAAGTCAAAACTGTTCTATTTCAAACAATTTAGTTGAGCATAGAAAAACAGTTTAGCATAAGTATGCAGTTTAGTTCTATTTGACCCAAAGATAAGACCCTATCAGGTGCTACCACACTGGGCCAGATTGGACCTTGGAGCGATGGCAATGAAGGAGTACTCTGCATTTCCCAAAGCTCCAACATTACTGGAACCTCACCATCTGATTGTTTAGTGTCATATCCAGGACTCTCGTTTGGGGGGGGGAGCAGTCGGTGTATTCTACAGCCCTAACCGACTGGGCAACACCAACAATGAGGGTTGCTTTGATGCACCAATAAAAAAGACTTGAGGATTACATTAAAAAGAGCAAAGAAAGATTAATTACAGAAATTAGTAACAGAATTGGCAACATAAGACTAGACAGCAAAAAAACACAAAAACTATGGAAGCAGAAATGGGAAGAAAAACAAATGCAAGGGGATTTCAAGTGACAAACAGATGAAATTACCCACGAGAAAATCTGGACATGGTTTCGAAAGGGAAATCTCAAGAAAGAAACTGAATCTCTTTTAATAGTGGCAAAAAAAAAAAAACGCCATAAGGACTAATTGTATAAAAGCAAAATTTCATAATATGCACCAGAATAGAAAATATAAATTATGTAAAGAAAAAAATGGAACAGTTAATCACATAATAAGCGGATACAGTAAACTCACATAAAAGGAGTACAGGGATGACTGGGAGGGAAAGGTGATCCATTAAGAATTGTGCAAGAGATTGAAATTTGGTCTTACTACCAAATGGAATATGTAAAACCCAGAATCAGTCTTAGAGAATGAGAACGATACAATTTTCTGGGATTTTGAAACCAGACCGAGTGCTAATTGAAGAAAGGAAAGTGAGAGGATTTTGCCATCTTTTGGATTTTGGCGTTCTGGAGGATCACAGAGTGAAAAATAAAAGAAAACAAAAAAATAAACAAATACTTAGACCTTGCCGGAGAACTGAAAAAACTGAGGAACATGAAGGCCGACGTAACACCAATTGTAGTTGGTTAGCTCGTAACGGTCTCCAGGAAGCTAGAGAAGAGATTGTAAGAACTAGAAATTAATGAGAGAATCGAAACTACCCAGACGACAGCATTGCTGAGATCAGCTAGAATACTGAGGAGAGTCCTAGAGATCAAATGAGACTCATACTCCAGTGAAAAAGTCTCAAGGGGTATAATAATAATAATAATAATAATAATAATAATAATAATGGACATAGCACATGAGATGATGTGGATATGGCTAGGTGCTTTTTTGTTTAGATGACTGATAGACTCTCCGAAACGAAATTGTAACTGACAAATGTTGATAGATATAATTCTGGCATGGCCCCGATTTTACAAGCAGAAAATTCGACAATTATGTACTTGATAAACATCCACACAAGCCAGTCAAACGACTCCGTAATTCCTCAAAGTGCAAATTAGAACATCCATATCAATTCACCCCCCCATATATATATATATATATATATATATATATATATATATATATATATATATATATATATCGATCCTTCCGCACCAGCAGGAAGCAATGCAAGGTCAATTTTCAAGCAGAGTACTACTAGTATGAATTTAGAGTTTTCCTTCTCCGAGGTTGGTTATCATACCTCGTCTGCCCTTCATTTCATCCATAGTTGGAGAGAGAATAGTCGGATTCATACCTTTTATAAAGCTATTAGCGCAATGTGAAATGCAAACAGCTTGATCCAGGGTTCGAACTCAGAACATATATAGCATATTATATAAATTCATGCTGGTGTGTATGTCAAACAATCATTCACGTGATGTAACAGGCCTTAAAACAAAAGTAATCTTTGCTAAGTAAATTAATACTATTTAACAAAATTTCTTAACGATTGGAGTATCGAACATCTGATGTATAATAAAACATCGCACAGGTTGAAATATCGGGTTGACAGTGTATAGTAACATAGCTCTCATCCCGAAATATCGGTCTTATTATGTATAGAAAAATAGCTCTCAACCCGAAAAATCGGGCTAATCATGTCTCGGGAAATAGTGCTTAACCCGAAATATCGGGCTTACTGAGTATAGTGAAATAGCTCTCCTCCCGAAATATCAGACTTTCAGTGTAAAGTAAAACAGCGTCCTAACCGAAATATAGGGTTAACTGTGTATAGTAACATAGCTCTTAACCCGAAATATCGGGCAGATAGTGTTAAGTGAAATAGCTCTTCTCCCGAAATATCAGGCTTACAGTATATGGTAAAACAGCGTCCCACCCGAAATATCGGGATTACAGTGTTCATTGACATAACTCTTATCCCGAAATATTGGGCTTTCAGTGTTAAGTGAAATAGTTCTCATCCTGAAATATTGTGAATATAATATCTCGTTAAATAGCACTCAGTCCAAAATATCGGGTTTACGTGTTCAAAGGGTCAATTTACAACTCTACAAAAAATTGGGTATCATTTGCTTTTAAATTTAAGGATTAACCTTAATGATTTTAGTCTGGGTTGGCACTCCCTATTATGTCTACCCAGACAACACGTGACTTGTATGCGGGTATTCATTCTTTTTTTCTTGTATGACGGTGTATTTCGAGTCATCTTTCTTTCAAATTTGTGTTTTATATTTCATGTCCTGAGGCAAACGGAAAATTTCACATGGACAACGGGTAAAAATGGCATCTTTGCAAGTCAAATCAGAAATGAATGGTGAAGCCAAAACCTATAGGAATAGATCAGACGATGCAACATCTCTCTCTCTCTCACCCCCACTCTCTCTCTCTATCTTTCTTTTTGTCTGTCTGTCTCTCACACACTCTCTTTTTCTGTCTCTCGCTCACTTTTTTGTCTGTCTATCTGCCTCTTATGCACTCTCACTTTCTTTCTTTCTTTCTTTCTTTCTTTCTTTCTTTCTTTCTTTGTCTGTCTGTTTGTCAGTCATTCACTCTCTCTTTCTTTCTCTCTCTTTATCTCTCACTGCCTGTTTGTCTGTCTGACACTCGCTTTTTTGTCTCCCTCAATCGCTTTCTCTCTCACTCTCTGTCTGTCTGTCACATACTCTGTCTTTGTGATTCTCCCTTTCTCTCTTCCTGTTTGTCTCTTTCTCTCTGTATCTCTTTCTTTCTGTCTACCTGTCTGTCCGTCTCTCACTTTCTCATTTTTTCTCTCCCTTTGTCTCTGTCTGTCTTTTTCATGCTTTTTTGTCTTACTCATTCGTTCTCTCCCTCTCTCACAATCTCTCTGTCTGTCTGTCTCGGACTATATATCATACATTCTATCTTTTTGTCTTTCTCTTTTTGTCCGTCTTTCTGTCAACGTCTCTCTTTTTCTGCATCTTTCACACACACACACACACACACACACACACACACACACACACACACACACACACACACACTCTCTCTCTCTCTCTCTCTCTCTTTATGTTTTTGTCTATCAGTCTGTCTGTTACACACTATCTTTTTCTGTCTGTCTCTTTCTGTCTGTCTGCCTCTGTCTGCCTCTGTCTGTCTCTTTAATTGTCTGTTTGACACTCACTCACTCACTCACTCACCCTCTCACTCTATCACTCTTTTTCTTTGTCTCTGTCGGTCTGTCTGTCTTCCTTTCTGTTCGTCAGTCTCTCACGCTCTCTCTCTCTTTCTCTCTCTCTCTCTCAAACACATACTTTCTGGATCTCCTCAGCATTGGTGATGATTCGTCACTGAGCCTTTCTTCAACAAAGTCCTGTCCCATGATGCCTCGCGTTGAAGCCATTCCGGTGAGACGTACAAACACCCGACCTTCTCCCGTTAAGTCTCCAGTGCAGACGATCATAATCCTTTCCTTTTGTCGCCAGAAGATCTCGCTGCGAAATCCTCCAACAAACTCCGGAGTTCACTTCAAAGGGAATAGATTTGCCTTTACCATTTCAACACGAAGCAAAACTGTCGATTAAGAAACACTGGACAACCAAGTAACGGACTGAGGATTTCGAGATTTTCCAGTTTGATTAGCGAATAAACAAATGCTCTTTTTTCCACGCCCCGTGCTGGAAAAAAACCCTCTTAACACTTTTAATCAAGAGCTGTTGGATGTACTTATACATGTACATCTATCTATGCTTGTCTTAGTATATTTCTGTGGCTATTTGTGTATATTTGTATGTGTATGATTCTGTGGATCATTATATGTATGTGTGTATGTATGTTTGCCAAAGTATATTTCTGTTGTAGTCTTCAGATAAGACCGGTGGAAGAACAACTCAAACAACGGGTGATGAACGTTATTGTATTAACAGAAAAAAGGAAGTCATACAAAAGAAGTACTAGCCGTTCTCGGCTTGCGGTCTGTCTGTCAAATGTCTCGTAAGAAACGAGAAGTATTCTTCCCCGAGCGAGCTAAGCTCGGTGAATATGTTTAGGTTGGACGAGTCCATCTTTGGGGTATGGTTGGATATGTCCCCATAACAATTTCTGTGTGTATTTGTATGCGTATGATTCTGTGGATCATTATATGTGTGTGTTTGCAAGTGTGTATTTGCCTATATCTGTATGTGTGTTTGTGTGTGTGTTCAAATGCATGTGTGTATGTGTATCTTTGGATTTGTGCGTGATTGTATGTGTATATTTCTTTGGGTTTTTGTATGTGTGTGTGTGTGTGTGTGTGTTTCTGAGGGTAATTTGATTTGAATATGTGTGTGCTTGTATGCATATGATTCTATGAGTTATTATATATGTTTTCAAGTATTCCTATCTAATACTAATAATTTTTAAACGGATATATTTGACCTATAGATGGTCTGTTATTGCTTTATGGCAGATCAACACTTCTAATTTATTTAATACTAAATCTTATATATATACATATATATATACATATAAATATACATATATATATATATATATATATATATATATATATAAATCTCAATATATCAAATATATATTCTGACGAACGCGTAAAGCATGAAACCCAGGGTCGCATATAATGTACGAAGTGCATGCGATAAGTTTCCAGACTTTTTTCATATGGGCACTTTTATTGATAGTACACAGGAAACTCTAGTCCTCTTCGAAGTAATCTCCTCCGGCTGCAATGCACTTGTTGTACCGTTCCAACAACTTCTGGAAGGCCCCATGGAGTCCTCTTGAGTGAGCGTGTCGATGACCTTCGTCACAGATTCTTTCATCTCCTCAATTGTCTCATAATGACAGCCTCTGAGGTTAGGGAATAAGCAAAAGTTACAGGGGGCAAGGTCTGGACTATAAGGAGGGTGAAGAAGTGTCCTGATGCGCATCTTGGTCAAATAGTCTGTGATAAGGATGGAGTTGTGGACTGGTGGATTGTCCTGGGGGAAATGTCACTGACCCGATTTGAAGCAGTCTGAAGCATTCCACACGTTTCTGTGGTATTTTTTCCAAGGTTAAAACAGAATTTTATTGTATATCGTCCTTCTAAAGTGTCAGATTGCATTTTTGAAATTCACCAGCTGTGACAATTAGGCTTTAGTAGGGTGTATTCTAATTCCTGCTGTAATTTGAACCTGAAATCATAAAAATTGGTCAGTCCTCTCATAAGATGTATAGTAATAGCATACTGAAGTTTCAAGAGTCTACGACAATTTTAAATGCCCGTACGAAAAAAGTCTGGAAACTTATCGTATGCACCTCGTATAATATGATATATAATAGTATATATATATATATATATATATATATATGATAAAATATACATATATATCTTTATATGTATAAAATATAAACATATATAAAGATATATATGTATATTTTATCATATATATATATATATATATATATGATAAAATATACATATATATCTTTATATGTATAAAAGCTCTATCATTGATATTGAGCACTATTTAATAATACAGCAAATTTTTTTCTATCATATATATATAGCCCCAGACTTTGGCATAATTGGTTAGAGTGTTCGACAATGGCCCGGGATACCTGGGTTCAATCATAGGACGAGTCATACCAAAGACTCAAAAATGGTACTTGATGTCTCCTTGCTTAACACTCAGCATTATATGGTACGTATCAAGGGGAAAGTGGAACAATCCAAGGAAAGGAGGAGTGCCCTCTCCTACACCTTGGTGTAGCAGCTATCGAAAAGGGAGCCTTCGGGTCACCCTCGACTATGGTCGCCAACTTCACTTATATATATCGTTTGTAAATAAATAGTTTGTGGGCAACATTTTTAAACAAGTCAGATTTTATTTGTTTGCGCACAGTTAAATGGTTTCAGGTATTCCTAATCAACACGAATAATTCTATTCAACTCAATCAATTCATAGTTCGAGATATTGCTATGGATTATCAATAAATAAATTTTTGCACGTAAATAAATTGTTTCAAGTATTTATGTCTAACACTAATAGTTTTATCTGCACACAGTTAAATGGTTTCAGTCATTGCTTTGTAACTCTAACTATTCAATTTTACATCAGTCATTTGTTTGCATACAGTTAAAGAGTCAAACAGTTCTATTTGATCCATAGATGGGTCCCTAATAGGTTATACCGTTCCGGGTTTGAGTGGACTTGGGAGTAATGGTAATGAAGGGATACTCTACATTTTCCAAAGTTCCAGGAGTGGAGTTTGGCGATATATCCATGAGACTATTTGGAGTTGGGCGTCTTACTCCTCTGCACAGATGCAGTTGGTGTATTTTATAGTCCAAGCTACGTGAGCTAGAATGAGTCAGTGGTTGTGGTTTGTAAGGATTAGTTTAGATAAGTATCAGTCGTTCCGAAGACCACTTTCTTCTCTCTCCCCAACAAATTCAAGAGCCTAGTGCCAAAATTTAATATATGTGAGTATTCATTTGTAATTTAATTATCCGAAATTAATGCAACGTTTATGATAAGGACAAGGATCCATATCTTCTCTCTCTAGTAATTGGGTACAATAGTAGGGCAGACTAGGTTCTTTAACCTGGGTTCGGCAATCAGTCTACGAAAAAGGAAAATCTCGGAATTCAAACCAGCTGTACTCCGCTCAAAAAGAGCCTTTGTGTTGCATCCTATCTGGGGTTAGGGGTAAATTCATCCGTTCGGGTAAATCCACCCGTTATTATCTTAGCTTAACGGTTATCGTTGTTGGAAATGGAATCGGTGAGTTGAGTTCAAATCCCGGAAGAGTTTGCGTTTTACTTTGCGCTAATGCCCTTGAGAACGGCATCCAACCTGTTCTCCCTTCACCTATGGGTAAATAGTTGGGTAGATGGGGTTCTTTAACTTTGGTATGGCAACCGGTCTAGAAGATTAAAAACTGAATTTAAACCAGCAGTACTCCGCTTAAAAACTGATACTGAAATCACATGCTGCTCGTGGCGGAGAGGTTGGGTACATACATACATATAGGCTGTCCTCTCAGTTTCGAGTGCGACTACCTATTGGGTTTTGCTATTCAGAATACACAAACCCTTACAAGGTACTTGTACACGAGTTTATTTAGAGTGGCTGTAGAATACACCGACATTCATGGCCATCGCTCCCAGGTCTACTCTGGCCTGGAGTGGTAGGACCTGATAGGGCCCTATCTATGGGTTAAATAGAACTAACAGCGTTCTTATGCTAAACTGAAATGTTTGAGTAGATTGAATAGCTTGAAATAGAAATGTTTTTGACAATTAAACCGTATTTACATTTAAACTGCGTGCTTATGCTTAACTGAATTATTTGAAATAGGACTATTTTTCGACATTGAAACTGTATTTACACTTGACTGAAATGTTACATATAACTGCTTGAATAGTTTGAAATAGAAATGTTTTTGATAATTAAACTGTGTACTTAAGCTAAACTGAATTGTTTTAAATAGAACAGATTTACATAAAAATGGATTTGGCTTTAAGTAACCTACAAAGGTTGATACGCCATAAACCCCACCAAACCAAACCTATTTAGAGTGAATGGAACTTGCACTGCACGCAATCCACTTTTCAAGTGAGGTGGAGAATCTCTAATGGCACATAAAATGAGACAATCGGTCAACGCCAGATTTTCTAGTTTTCCTTCAGAGCTTTCCCTCTCGTAGACAGGTTGCGCAACTATGGCTAACAAGTCCACATCTACTCCCAAATGGAGTACATCTTGTTGCGGTTTTATATCAGACTTTTCTTGGTCCTAGATGGGTTGCTCTAACCACAGCTAAGGAGCCCCATTTGCCCTGACACATACATGTATACTACTGCAACTACTACCACTAGGCGTAAACAAACAACGTGGAGATTAGGTTTCTTGTTTTCTTTGTTTTTTAATGGCATATCAACCTTTCATGGGTTATTTTATGCCAAAGCCATTCTTCTAGAAGAACAGTAGTGGTACTATTTAGCCCATAGCTTGGAGGATGAGGTCATTTGTCTTAAAGTGGACGTAATAGCGCGGTTGGAATTCGAATTCGCTAACTACGATTCCGCAGTCCGTCGCTTTAACCATAACTCCATATGTAGGTTCTAGCTGGTCATCCTGCCTTTGCTCGTCCATGTGAAGAGGTCCACAGGAGTATGTCACTTATGAGTTCGTCCCTACTTCTCCAGCAGTGTCCCGCGTGTCTGGTTCGTCTAACTTGGACGGTTTTCCTGAAGGGTGGTAAGTGGCCGTACAGCTGCTGCTTTGTGGAGAGCTGCCTCCAAGACTTGTTTAATATTGCTCGCAGCATTCTTGTGTAATTACCGTTAAGCTTTTCCTCCCTACGTTTACTTAGCGTCCATGTGGTGCATCCATACAGCAGTATCGATATAATAATAATAATAATAATAATAATAATAATAATAATAATAATAATTAGATAAATAAAGTCTAGGTTTTGAGGAAAAAAGGATGAAACGGTAAATCATATAGAAAGCAAATTTAGCAAACTAGCACAAAAAGAGTAGAAGACTAGCCACGATTGGGTAGGAAAGGTGATCTACAAGGAATTGCGCAAGAGATTAAAATTCGACCAAACTAGCAAATGGTAGATGCAGAGCTTAGAATCTGTCCTCGAAAATTCACTGGGATTTTGGGATACAAAGGGATCGCCTAATCCCGGTCAGAAGACCAGACCTAGAACTAATTAAAAAAAAGAGAACTTGCTGTACCGGGGGGGGGGTGCAGTTCAAGCATACCACAGAGTAAAATTAAAAGAAAGTGAATGGATAGTCAAATACTTGGACCTTGCCAGATGAACATAAAAGTGACAGTGATACTAACTGCTGTTGGAGCACTTGGAACAGTCCTCAAAGACTTAGAAAGGGTATTGGAATAATTGGAAATCAGAGGAAGAATCACGACCATTCATACTACAGCATTGTTGAAATCGGCCATAATACTAATGCAACATATTGACCTTCGACTCAGCCGTCAATCAAGAAACAGGTGCATCCGGTCAAAGATATCAGGGTATCACCTTGACTAATTGAATTCGGTGCAATTGCAACGTCCACGGGAAGCAGGTGGATGTCAAACAATTATATAACCGGGTGACACAGACGGCTTGAGTTAGTTGGAGTCGGTTAGTAGGAGTTCGAATTGCAGTTCGAGGCAGTGAGAACCAGCTTCCAGCAGAATGCTAGGGCCCTCAGGACCCCCGGTTGAGCAGCCCAGCAGAATGAGAAAGAAGTGCTGCTAAAAACAGAGGAACTTGGGGTCAATATGTTGCAGTCTGTTCAGTCTCCAACTCCCCTCTCACACACAACCCTTTCACAACCCTTTTGCAACCCTTTCGAATAAAGTGTGAGAGGTATATTTTTCTAAAGAACTGTGTGCGTTCGTTCATTATAGTTGATTATGTTTCCGCATATATATGTATACGTATAGTTGTATCACGGCTATACAACACTAAGAAGAGTCCTGGACACTGTTTTACATTCAAACAATTCATTTTAGCATAAGTACACTGTTTGAATGTAAAACAGTTCTATTTGACATATCGATAGGACCCTATCAGGTTCTATCACTCCGCGCTAGAGTGGATCTGGGACTGATGGCCATGAAGGTGTACTTCGCATTCCCCAAATCTCCAGCATTACTGAGGCTCACCATCAGATTATTTAGCGTTATATCCAGGACACTAGTTGTGGGGGTAAGTCTTACCTCTCTGCAGAGATGCAGTCGGTGTATTCTGCAACCCCGGCCGACTTGGTCAGGCGTAAAAGCAACAGAAAGCGGTTTTAAGCTAGTTGAGGGTGCGGCTGAAAAAGAAGGGGGATAGATGTCCGTTTTTAAGAAGGACTGTATTGAACAGAATTAACTAACAAGACTGCGAGCACGGTTGTTTGATTGACTGATGGATTTTAATGACATGTCAACCTGTTTGGAGTTATTCTATGCCTAGAGGTTAGGGAATCGTGTTCATTGTACATTTATATTTATTTTTTGTGTAGCTGTTTCTTTAGAAATTTTTTTGCACACGATTATATGACATAAAATATTACTATTTTATACAAATAATTTTCACCTTGTTGTAGGTTTCAAGTATTCTAATCTAATACCAATAATTATTAGATTTCAAATAAGTGTTTTCACACAGTTATATGGTTTCAAGTAACAAATCATAATACTTAAACAATCATAGCTTCAAGTAATTATTCTTCATTCAAATACTTTGCATAGCCCAGTCGGCTGAATGGGGTTGGGTTTTCTGTAGAATACACCAACTTCATCTCTGTAGAGGGGTAGGACCACCCTCTCCCAATGAGTGTCCTGGATATGAAACTAATCAATCTCGTGATGAGGCTCCAATAATGCTGAATCTTTGGGGAATACGAAGTACCCCTTCATTACCATCACTCCCAGGTCCACCCTGGCCCTCAGTAGTAGCACCTGATTATGGTTCAAATAGAACTATTTGACATTAAAACTGAATGCAAACAAATTACTTGCACTTAACTGAATTGTTTAAAATAGAACTGTTGAACTGTGTGTAAACAAATGACGGATGTATAATTGAATTGTTAGCGATACATAACAATACTTGAAACCATTTAACTATGTGCAAACAAATGACTTATGTTTAATTGAATTGCAATATTTGAAAACATTTAAGCGTGTCGACAAATAATTAATAGTTCATAGAATTATTCATATTAGAGAAATAAGTGAAACCATTTAACTGTGTGCAAAAAAGAGTTCAGGCAAGTTTAAAAATGTTATCAACAAAATGTGTTTAGAAATCATATATTTAATATATATGTATGAAGAGGATTTGGCATTAAGTAACCTAGAATGATTGATATGCCATAAAACCAAAACAAACCAAATCAAAAAGGGTCGACATGCCACAAAACCAAACAAAACCAAAAACCAAATAATTTGCATTCAGTAATCCGGTATCAAGTATTCTTATCTAATACGAATAATTTTCAAACAGATCTATTTGATCCATAGATTGGACCCTAACAGGTACAACTACTCAGGATCAGAGTGGATCTGGGAGTAATTACTATGAACAAGTATTCCACACTCCCGAGAGATGTAGAACTGGAGCCTCACTCATAGATGTTGCTTTGTGTCATAACCTAAGCGCAGATTTCGGAAGGGGTTCTTAACCCCTCTGCAAGGGGTTCTGTCAGATTTTTCTAAGCCCCATCGACATGGTGGTAATGAAAATGAATCATTATAAATCACTATTTAAACAATATCAACTGTGTGCAAAATAAGTGAGTTCAAGCTCGTTTAGAAATGTCATCGACAAAATAAGTTTACAAATCATATTTTATACATATGTATAAAGAGGATTTGGCATTAAATAATCCACAATGTTTGATATGCCATAAAACCCAACCAAACCAAATTCTAAATATTTGATATATATGTATAAAGAGTATTTGGCATTAAATAACCTACAAGTGTTGATATGCCATAAAACCCAACCATACCAAATCCTACATATTTAATATATAAGTATGAAGAGGATTTGGCGTTAGATAACTAACAATGGTCGATATGCCATCAAACCAAACCAAACCAAATCTTATATATTTATTATATATGTATAAAGAGGATTTGGCATTAAATAATCTACAATGGTTGATATGCCATGAAACCCAAACAAACAAATCCTATATAATTAATAGATGGGTTTAAAAAGGATTTGGCATTAAATAACCTACAATGGTTGATATGCCATAAAACCAAACCAAAACAAATGATATATATTTAATATATAAGTATAAAGAGTATTTGGCATTAAATAACCTACAAGTGTTGATATGCCATAAAACCCAACCATACCAAATCCTATATATTTAATATATAAGTATAAAGAGGATTTGGCGTTAAATAACTAACAATGGTCGATATGCCATCAAACCAAACCAAATTAAACCTAACAATAATCCTTAGTAAACAATTATAGTTTCAAGTGACTGTTTTTAATACAAATAATTTGCATTCAATAATCCGATATTAAGTATTCTTATCTATTATCAATAATTTTCAAACAGTTCTATTTGACCTATAGATTAGACCCTAACAGGTATAACTACTCAGGATCAGAGTGGATCTGAGAGTAATGGCAATTAAGAGGTAATTATTTTGATAATTTTAAAACACGTCCACGTAAAAAATTTCATAGTTTTAACTAATCATAATAATTATCTTGAGTAAACAATCATAGCCGCAAATAGCTAAATACAAATAATTTGCCTACTGTAAAAAAGTTTCAAGTATTCTTCTTTAACATTAACAATTCTACTTGATACTATTTACCAACCCCTCCGCTCGGACAGGATATGACACAAGGTCAATTTTTAAGCGGAGTTTAACAGGTTTGAATTCAGAGTTTTCCTTCTCCTAGACTAGTTGCCTCACCAAGGCTGAAGAACCTAGTCTGTCCTACTATTTATTTAGGGAGAATAATTGGATTCATACCTTTCCCAAGGGTATTAGTACTATGTGAAATGCAATTCTACTTAATAATAATCACTGGAGCCTCACCACCAGATGCAGTTTAGTATCCTAAACAGTATACTCCTTTTTTCGGGGTCTTACTTTTCTTCAGGAGATACAGTCAGTGTATTCTAATCTCTGCAAGTTGGTCAGTCGCAAGTACGGCGTCTAGTGAGGATCGAACTCACACTTAGGTTGTAGAAGATGACGCTCTTTCTTCTACTAATGATTGGTTCGAAATATATTTTGTTCACAGTAAGAAAGTTCACATTTCTAGCCTTAAAGAATCGTTCATTTGCCAGCGATTATTTCTGTAAGCGTAAAATTGGTAGCAAGGTCTTTCTCTTAATTGTCGGTTTCATATTGTTTAATCAGGCATTTCGAAACGTTTTAAAGAACCCTTGACCGTTCAATGACCCCCCCCAACACTTGCTATTTCTTTAATGAATAAAATATAACCTTCATAATTACTTGATTAATTATGTACGTGTCAAATACGCCTACAATAATTGTCTGACCGCAGAAGATCTTCCTTTTTACGATCTTAGAATAATTTCTTTCTCTTTACAATGTGGGTGATTCAAAAGTTTTGTACATACTAATTTGAAGCGTGTGACCGAAGCAGTCCAAGCCGCGGTGAAAGGTCTTCGTAGTGGTTAGAAATATTGGTACAGATGGTGCGCTGACACGCAATACATTGCTTCGCTCAGTGTTGCATATTGACCCCGGCCGAGCTGTCAAAATAGGAAATGCACCTGTGTAAATAACAGGTCCATCCGGACGAGGAATATCAGGATATGACCTTGACTGTCGAAGGGTTGAATTGAGTGCAAAATTGTGACGCTTGCAGGAAGAAGAATGGACGTCAAATTATTATATAACCCCGGCGACAGGAAGTTCAAATTAGTTGGAGATAAGATGCTGTAGAGAGAACCAGCACCCAGCAGAGGGGGCCCTCAGGACACCTGATTGAGTCGGTTGGAGTTCAGACCAGTTGGAAAGAAGATGCTGGAATGAGGACCATGTCCCAGAGAGGCTAGGCCCCCAGGCCCCCGGTTGAGCAGCCCAGGAGAACGGAAAAGAAACGCTCTTATTGCCATAAGAGTGGGGGTCAATATGTTGCAGTTCCGTTCAACCTCCAACTCACCTCTCACACAGTAAAACCTTTAGTAACCCTTTCGAACCCTTTCAAATAAAGTGAGAGGTATATTTTTCTAAAGAAGTGTCTTCGCTCGTCTTCATTGCGTCGTTATGTTTCTGCATGTATGTACATATGTATCGTGGTCATGGCGAAACAACATCTGCTTAAGATATGAAACTATATCACTGTGTGAAAATATAACCTTCATAATTACTTGATTAATTATGTACGTGTCAAATACGCCTACAATAATTGTCAGACCGCAGAAAATCTTCCTTTTTACGATCTTAGAATAATTTGTTTCTCTCTACAATGTGGCTGATTCAAAAGTTTTGTACATACTAATTTGAAGCGTGTGACCGAAGCAGCCCAAGCTGCAGTGAAAGGTCTTCGTAGTGGTTAGTAGTATCGGTACAGATGGTGCGCTGACACGCAATACATTGCTTCGCTCTGCTTAAGATATGAAAGTCACACAGATGAATGTGCAGTGTTGTCTAATTCGGGAACTTATGCTTCATGAGTTCGAACTTGACCATAACGTCGTTACGAAACCAAAAATATTTGTTATGGGAAAGATGAAGCTGCAGTTGATTGTAGTATAGAAAAAAAGGACCTCGATGATCAGGCATGGTCAGGTGGGAGCCTAAAATGGTGCTCCGAGCCATAGAGGTAAATCCGATGAGTGGCACTGGGAGGGAATCGGGCAAGTTCGAAAAAACATCCGGAGCTTCCGAATTGTACCTCACATTATACATACATTTATATCCGTCCGTCCGTTCGTCCGTCAAGCAAAGGCTCCGCCATTTTTTACCAAACGTTCAGGAATTGTTAAATAAATAGATCAAACTGCCACAGCTTGGATTTGAACATGAGTTGCCGATTCTGCAGAAGTAGTACTGTAACCTGCATAAATGTTTCTTTGATTAATTGAATTTTCTTTATACGTTGATTGAGTCATTAATTGATTTTCACGGCATATCAATCCGTCTCGGGTTATCTTATGCGCAGAGGTTTGGAAATCGCGTTCATTGTATGTTGATTGAGTCATTAATTGATTTTCACGGCATATCAATCCGTCTCGGGTTATCTTATGCGCAGAGGTTTGGGAACCGCGTTCATTGTATGCTGACTGAGCGATTGATTGGTTTCAATTGCATGTCAACTCGTCTATGGCTATTTTATGCGCAGAGGTTAGAGAATCGTGTTCATTGTTTGTTGATTGAGTGATTGATTGATTTTAACGGCATATCAATCCGTCTAGGGTTAGTTCATGTGCAGAGTTAGGGAATCGCGTTCATGGTATGTTGATTGAGTGATTGATTGATTTTAACGGCATGTCAATCCGTCAAAGGTTATTTTATGCCTAGAGTTTAGGGAATCGTGTTCATTGTATGCTATATTTATTTCTTTTGTAATTGCAGTCATATTTTGATAATTTCTACTTTCATTTTATCTATCAATTTATTAATTCATATTGGCAAACGGTGCTTACGAATATGATTCATATTTAAACAAATCTATTTAAAGCTTTTAAGATGTACTACAAGATCATTTTTATTAAATTAAAAAAGGCGATCCCTGGGTGTCCAGCTAAAACTAGTTTTGAGGTTTGTTTTTTCGTTTAGTTTGGTTTGGTTTGGTTTTATGGCACATCAACCATTATTAGTTATTTAATGCCTTGTCCGGTTTTACAGGCATATTAAATAGATAATTTGTAAACACATTTTTTAGATACAGATAATCAAATGATCAAGCAGTTTTATTTCTAACAATTCAATTTAGTATAAGTCAATAAAGTTTAATGGTTCTAAGTATTGCTATGTATCACTAACAATTCAGTTAAACATCAGTCATTTGTTTACGCACAGTTAAATGTCAAGCAGTTCTATTTCTATCAATTTAGTTTTGCACATTGTTTGAATAGCAAACAGTTCTATTTGACCCCTAGATAGGACCCTTTTAGGTGCTCCCCCTCTGGGCCAGAGTAGAGCAAGGAGTAATGGCAATGAAGGGATACTCGGCATTTCTCAAAATTTCGGGACTAGAGCCTCACTCTCAGATTGTTTAGTGTCACATCCAGGATATTTGTCCGATGGGGAGTCTTAAACCTCTGCATAGAGGCAATCGGGGTATTCTACAGTCCCAACCAACTGGGCTTTTGGGGTTTTTGTTAAATGGCATATCAACCTTCGTGGGTTATTTAATACCAAATCATTCCTTGTAGAAGAACGGTAGTGGTACTTTTTAACCTATAGGGGATAAATGACATCAGAATTTTCTCAAGGGTTCTTGGCCGAAAGTTCGAGCTCGCTCCCTAGGCTTCTTAGTGACAATCACCTGGAGGTTGCAGGTTCGTGACTGGAGGCGAGTAACAATACAGGAATAAATAACTTGGACCTGGTTATGGTTAAGGAATCAGAACAAGCGAGCCTAGTAAATTAGATAACAGACGGGGTTCGAAGTAGGCTCCTGAGTTCGACAAGAAACACCTGAAGAAGGCCGGAGGACTCGTCGGTCGAAACGTTCATAACTCATTTAGATAACATGTATACATAAAGAACATAGGAATCTCGAAATTCGAAAACACGTAACGACTTCTTTGTTCAGGTACGAAACCTTTTTATTACTTTTGAGTTAAAGGTTTCGACACAAGGAGAGAGACACAATCTTTTTATGTTGGCTTCTTCATCTTGCCCCTATCTCGTGCGGTACCCATGGCGCGCAACTTCGTCTCGCCTCAGCGAGCCCCAAAAGTCGAACCTCCTCGTTCGGCGTCTAGCTTCAACTCTCTACAACTTTCTTCGAAATCCCAAAAACCTCCGCGCGCTTCCGGTGCGTGACGTCATTCGTACCCTGTCACCCCGTTTCGTCTTGGGCTATTGTGACATCTCTGAGTGACACGTCCGCCCGCGCACGCGCGTTAACACCTGCATCAAGGTTACACCTAACTAACCCGTGTGTTGAGCCGAAAGGTTCTCAGCCTAACTAAACCCAAAGGCATGAACCGAAATCCCTCGGCTATTATATTACATCTATTTGGGTTCCATCGATGGGTCAAATAGAACTGTTTAATCATTTACTATTCTTGAAACCATTTAACTCGATGAAAACAAAGGGTTAATATCTAATAGAATTATTTCATCTTCAGCCTTGGTGAGGCAACTAGTCTAGGAGAAGAAAACTCTGAATTCAAACCTGTAAAACTCCGTTTAAAAATTGACCTTGTGTCATATCCTGCCCGACCGGTGGGGTTGGTAAATAGAAATATTTAATAGAATTATTTATATTAGCAAAACTTAAAACAATTTAACTTGGCGCAAATAAATGAGCACTGACTGGTTTAAAGGCAATGTCACCTGTTATATATATATATATATATACATATATTTACTAACTTACTATCTACCAGCATTCCCGGTTACCAGGTTAAAGAGAAAAACCCGCCAGAATTTAGAGAAAACAATATCTCGGATCACTGCCTGGGGGAAAAAGAAAAAAAGATTTTGGGGAAAAAAAAAAGAAAAGGCCAACTTGGTCACACCAGTTGAAAAAAAATCAAGAGATATGCAGTCAGTTGGTCAAAAGAACAAAAATCCACCGTAAAATGCTGCAATGCTACAATTACAAATAGTGCTCAATACTAAGTAGAGCTAATTACAAAAATTAAATCGCGAGTCGGGACTATCCTACCACAGTTTCGCCTAAACCGGCTCCTCAGGGTATCTAGCGCCGACTAGTAGAGAAGAGTCGGAGCTAGATATCCGGAGGAGCCGGTTTAGGCGAAACTGTTGTAGGATAGTCCCGACTCGCAATTTAATTTCTGTACATATATATATATATATAGTCGGGATTAGGTACCCTGATGAGCCGCTTAAGCGAAACTATAGTAGATTAGTTCCTAACTCACTAAGTAATTATCGATACTATTTTGCTCTACTCAGTATTGAGCACTTTTTGCATTGTAGGTTAGCAGCCCTAACGGTGGTTTTTTCTTTTGACCATTTGTGTGTCTTTTGATTTTTTCAATTGGTATGACAAGGTTGGCCTTTTGTTTTGTTTTTTTCCAATATATATTTTTCCCCTTGACAGTAATTCGTTGTATATTTTCATCTTCAAATCACTTGCCGGGTTTTTTTTTTTTTACCGTAAGGGCTATTTTTCAATATATATATATATATATATATATATATATATATAGGATCAGGGAGGGATGATAAGCCATAAAATACAAACAAATTGAATCAAACCAAACCAAAAAACAAAAACAAAAAACAAACGGCTTTACAATCTTTATTTTCAATAATACAACCCTTTAAATACAAATTTTCAATCTTACAACCCTTTAAATACAAATAATTATCCTAAACTTTAGTCACAGTGACTCTATTTTTAAGGTCCATCTTACATACCGTAATATGACTAATTACTGCTAGTTTGACTTTTACAGATGAATAATTATACTACATTAAGAAAAATGGCTCAACATCCCCTATTTTTAATAATAACTATCTTACAACCCCTACGTAACATGAGTAAGTACTACTAGTTTGACTCTTTTAAATACATCGACACACAGCTAACGAAGGCATGGACAGCTATCAATAGGCTATCGATCATATGGAAATCAGACCTGACCGATAAAATGAAACGCAGCGGTTGTTTCGATACTGCTGTATGGCTGCACTACATGGACGCTAACTAAACGACTGGAGAAGAAGCTAGACGGCAATTACACAAGAATGTTGCGAGCAATATTGAACAGGTCCTGGCAGCAACACCCCACAAGGCACCAACTATACGGCCACCTGCCTCCCATCACGAAAACTATCCAAGCTAGACGAACCAGACATGCAGGACACTGCTGGAGAAGCAGGGACGAGCTCTTAAGTGAAATACTCCTATGGACCCCCATATATGGCCGAGCAAAAGCTGGACGACCAGCTCGAACATACATTCAGCAGCTCAGTGAGGATACGGGATGTAATCCTGAAGACATGCCAGAGGCGATGAACGATAGGGAGAAGTGGCGAGAGAGGGTCAGGGATATCTGTGCTGGCGGCACGACATGATGATGATAATATCTTTTAATAATCAACATATCATAAACATCTTATATCTGAGTTACCGGACATTGGCATAATGTGTTCGCCAATGGCCCGGGAGACCAAAGACTTGATTCCTCCTTCCTTAACACTCCGCATTATAAGATACGTATCAAGGGTAAAGTGGAGCAATCGGAGGAAGGAGTAGCGCCTTCCCTTACATCATGGTGTAGAAGGAATGTAAAAGGGAGTCTTTGGGTCACACTCGACAATGGTCCACCAACTTTACTTTTATATATATATACATATACGCTCCCACCCGGGTGGGTGGTGAGCACTTTAGTGAAGAAATTAACAGTCGCCACTCGCCTAATGCAATACTCTTCTAACGAATTGAGAACTTCGGTATCTGATATCGCC
The DNA here is from genome assembly GCA_963585895.1 of Sepioteuthis lessoniana. Taxonomy (NCBI): domain Eukaryota; kingdom Metazoa; phylum Mollusca; class Cephalopoda; order Myopsida; family Loliginidae; genus Sepioteuthis; species Sepioteuthis lessoniana. The sequence goes on along the minus strand of CAUZXS010004013.1, from coordinate 106,870 downwards.
AAACGTAAAAAAACGAAAGTTAATGCATATGCGCGTTCGCCAATAGCTCGATAGACCAAAGACTTGATTCCTCCTTGCTTAACACTCAGCACTATAAAGTACGGATCAAGGGTAAAGTGGGCCAATCCTGGGAAAGGAGTAGCACCCTCCCCAATACCTTGGTGTAGTATCTATTAAAAAGGGAGCCTTCGGGTTAACCTCGGCTAAAGTCGCCAACTTTACTTGTCTATATCCGTGTTCAGAAAAATATTCAAAAACAATTCCACAAGGGTGAATATAAACGTACAATGAACGCGATTACTTAACCTCTCGTCATAAAATAACCCTAGACGTGTTGACATGCCGTTAAAAGCAGTCTTTCAATCAATCAATCAATCAGTCAATTATTTCTCTATCTAAGTATTACTCTATCAGAGGACGTGATGCGTTCTTCTAGCGGGTGAATGCCTGGGATTCCTGATCGAGACAATGTTGGAAAATTGAATGTTGGAAAAATGAAAAATTGTGGCATATTTAAGATGTCAGTCATAAGAAAGAAAGAAAGAAAGAAAGAGCAAGTAATTTGTCAAAATTCCAAAGTCAGTTGATGGGTCAAGCGACGAACTAAACTGTGAATATATTGATATTTCTTGAATGACGGCCAAGATTCCTGTCTTAACCGAACTAATGAGTAGAGTGTTCGTCAGTGGTCCGGGAGACTGGGGTTCAGTCCCAGGTCGAGTCATACCAAAGACTTTAAAAATGGTACTTGATGCCGCCTTGCTTAATACTCAGCATTATACGGCAATAATCAAGGGTAAAGTGGAGCAATCCAGGGAAAAGAGTAGCGCCCTCCCCTATGCCTCAGAGTAGTAGCTATTGAAAAGGGAGCCTTCAGTTCACCATCGATTACGGTCGCCAGTATTATATTATATTATATACGGTGAATGTGATCCTCGCAGTAAGACCTCCTTCTAAAAAAAGAGGTGTCCTACGTGTGACATCTGATAGTGAGGCTCGTTTTGGAGATCTACTGAGTTTGGAACACCTTTTCCTAGAGGTGCCCGTGGTGTAATGGTTATCGTCGTAGAAAATGGACATGGCGACACGAGTTCAAATCCTGGCTGAGACTGATTGCATTTCACATAGCACTAATACCCTTGGGAAAGGTATGAATCCAATTATTCTCCCTCCAGCTATGGGTAAATAGTAGGGCAGACTAGGTTCTTCAGCCTTGGTGAGGCAACTAGTCTAGGAGAAGGAAAAATGTTAGACTCCGCTTAAAAATTGACCTTTTGTCATATCCTGGCCGAGCGGAGGGGTTGGTAAATATGATAATTGTTTACTAAGGCTTATTAATTACTTGAAACTATTTAATTATGCAAACAGATAACAATCATTAAATAAAAATTATTACTTAGTGATTAATTATTATTTGATTGGAATATTTGGAACCATTACAAACTATTCGTATTTAATAGGAATACCAGATGCCACATAAATGTGTAAATCATTAAAAAGTACTTGGTGTAATGGTTAGAGTGTTCGCCAATGGCCCGGGAGGTCTGGGTTCAATCGCAGGTCGAGTCATACCAAAGACTCAAAAAATAGTACTTGATGCTACCTTGCTTAACTCGGCACTATGAGTTAAGGATCAAGGGTAAAATGGAGCAATCCAGGGAAAGGACTAGCGCCCTCACCTACACCTCAGTGTAGTAGCTACCGAAAAGGGAGTCTGCAGGTCGCCCTTGACTACGGTCGCCAACTTTACATTTTACTATTATTAGTTCATTGAAATCATATACCTTTGTGCAAACAAATGAATATTATGAAATAGAAGTAATTACTTGAAACCATATAATTATTTGTTTTAGATAAGAATACTTAAAAACATACAAATATATGCAAATTATTTGTATTAGATAGGAATACTTAAAACCAAATTACTATGTACAAATAATTCATATTTGATAGAAATACTTGATGCTATATAACTGTGTGAATTATTTTATTTTAAGAATCGTAACTTGAAGCTATCATTTGTTACTAAGGATTATTATTATCATTATTAGTTACTTGAAACAATATAACTAATGAACTAATAACTAAATGAATGAATAGAAATAATTACTTGAAACCATAAAATTATTAGTATTAGATCGGAATACTCGAAACCATAAAGTTGTGGGGGGTGTCCTCGTGGTGTAATGGTTAAGCGATGGACTGCGGAATCGTAGTACGCGAGTTCGTACTCCAGACGCGCTATTACGTTCACTTCCCGGAAAGGTATGAACCTCCTTATCCTCCCAGCTATGCGTTAAATAGTACGACTACTGTTCTTCTTGGAGAATGGCTTTGGCATTAAATAACCTACAAAGAGTTGATATGTCATTAAACAAAGAAACCAAACCAAACCATAAAACTGTGTACAAATTATTTGTATTTGATAGGAAATTCTTACTGGATGCACCATACTTGTTGGCTTGTGCCTAGTCTAAACGACATTATTTAAAAAAAAAAACAATTTTGATTTTCTCAGTGCTACTTTTTATTACAGCTCTTTAAACAAGTTGTTTTTCACTGAAATCTGAGTAACAACAAATCTCTTTAGCTCTGCGAAACCTTTTTAAAATGTATTCTTGCCGATTTCGACTGTGCTCCATTCTTCCCCCCGATCTCCAATCCTTTTCCAAGAGCATCAGTTACAATTGCTATCACCGACAGCCTTATGTTCCACAGTCTTCTGGTAGTCCTAGAGTGTTTTACACATTCTTCATTACAAGCGATTTTCACTAGAGTCCCACTGATAATCTCCTCATGTTCCACAGTCCTACTGTACTCCTAGAGAGTTTTTCTCACTTGTAATATCAAGTGACTTTCACTGGAGTCCCATTGACAGTCTCCTCATACTCCACTGTCTTTTTGAACTCCTAAGGAGTTTTTCACTCTCTTTATTTTAAGTGATTTTCACAGGAGTCCCATTGACTGTCTCTTCAGTGTAATATAGTTTAACTATGGTCCACCGTGAAAAATCAGGAATATATTTCAATTTCTATGAGATGATCAATTTTATTAATGAAAGTAGCCTATTCAAATGTTCTTTCAGCAACGCAGAAGTTAATAATAATAATAATAATGATAATAATAATAGCAATATGGAAAAACAGAAAACTTTAATAATATCATTTAGGTCCCAACTTTCTGCAAGGGCGTGTCAAAAGTTTTGCAACATTTTGGAAACAAGAAGAACAATTAGTTCCATATGTTCTTGTCGAGCTTGGGGAGGTGACGAACCACAGGGAACTGTTAGATGCGGAGCTCTCCTGATACTCTCCCATCACTTCTCACCGGTTTTGCCTTAATGGTTTCGCTCACGACCTTAGAATCCACGGTTTCTAGGACTACCTGACCTAGCAACCCGAATGCTCTCCAAGTGAAATTTTTTTTAACCATTTTCTCACTGTTCTGTAATCAAGTGCACTTTCACCTTTCGCTTGGCTGGGACTGAGGATTACACCGACTGCATCTCAACAGAGGGGTAAGATACCCACAACGAATGTTATGGATATGACATAAAACCATCTAATGACGAGGCTCCAGGCCTTGGAGCTTTAGGGAATATTGAAAACCTTTTCATTGCCATTTTTCCCAGGTCTACTCTGACCCGGAGTGGAAGCACTTGATAAGGCTTATCTATGGATCAAATAGAACAAACGGTGTGCAAACAAATGACTGATGTCAAATTATGACTGTTATATAACCTACAATGGTTGATATGCCATAAAACCCAACCAAACCAAATCATATATATTTAATATGTATAAAGCAGATTTGGCATTAAATAACCTACAATGGTTGATATGCCATAAAACCCAACCAAATCACATCTTATATATTTAATATATATGTATAAAGAGAATTTGGCATTGAATAGCCTACAATGGTTGATATGTCATGAAACCCAACCAAATCACATCTTATATATTTAATATATATGTATAAAGAGAATTTGGCATTGAATAGCCTACAATGGTTAATATGTCATGAAACCCAACCAAATCACATCTTATATATTTAATATATATGTATAAAGAGAATTTGGCATTGAATAGCCTACAATGGTTGATATGCCATAAAACCCAACCAAACCAAATTGTATATATTTAATATATACGTATAAAGAGGATTTGGCATCAAATAACCTTCAATGGTTGATATGCCATAAAACCAAAGCATTAAACCATTTTTCCGCTTAATGAATGACCTTATTTGAACTCGTAAAAAGTAAGTTTCCGAACTTTTTTTTTCCTTTTTTATTTGCTGAAAGAGTTTTGTTGACACATGTTAATTCACGGTTACAAAATTATGATCTGAGTACTTTTAATAAAAGAAGAACTGGTCAAAAATGTATAACAGTTGAAAATACTTCATCAAATAATAAAATTCAAGATAATATTACAATAGTATCAATGTAATAAAAAGGAAGTGAAATTCAGATTAAAGAACTACTAATAAAAAATCAAAAATAATTGATAAGGCTTCATCTACTTATAAAACCCAGATGATGTTTTCCCTGCCAGAGAAGTAAGGACGAACTCATCGGCGACTTTCTCATATGGACTCCTATACAGGGACACACCAGTGTTGGTCTTCCAGCTGTGTCCGGTATGTCATGTTCGTCTTACTTGGATGGTCTATGAGATGGGAGGTAAAGGGTCGTATGGCTGCTGTTTCGTGAGGTGCTACTACTGGGATTGGTGCAAATATCTCGTAGTTCAAATAGGACCTTGTATTTTTGTTTAGTTTCCATTAAAAAGCGGATTTACTTTACTTAATGATATGGTTTTTACCGTATCACCCATAAATAAGTAAACACCAAATATATATATGCGATTATTTTAAGCACTTTAGCTATGGTAGGTGTAGTCCATAGAAGATAGGTACCTGAGGCGTTGAATGTAGGTTTAAGTCTCTTTGGGATCGCTTCTTTATTTACAATTTTACTTTGTTCTTACAAAGAGTGTACAGACCAACAATTGGATAGACAAATATGAACAGAATATATATATATATATATATATATATATATATATATATATATGTGTGTGTGTGTGTGTGTGTGTGTGGAGAGAGAGAGAGAGAGAGAGAGAGAGAGAGAGAGAGAGAGAGAGAGAGGTAAATTATGTATTGAACTCCTCGAACAATAAATAAATAGAATAAAAATAAAAACAAAACAAAAATAATAGAGACTGTGAAAAAACTGAACAAGTTTTTTTTATTAATACCACAAATTTTAACGAAACTTCAATGATTTTGACACACTGGAAGTGATTATTTTTCTTGATTCTTGTTATTGCAGTTCCTTTTATTGCATCAAAAACTAATAAACAAATCACTAATTAAAAGAAAATGAAAATCCACAGAAATTTCTTAATTCTTTGGTAATTCTGAGAATTTTTTTTTTCTAGATAAATTATAACTTTTCTTTTGTCCAACACCGTAGATTGATAGATAGATAGATAGTTTCAACGCTGCAGAGTTTGTCAATAAATAATAACTAATAATATCCGTTCCGACAGAAATAATAAAATCCCAGTACCATTGGTCTCGAATGAAGTTAATCTTTTGCATTAAAACTGGTAGGGGTGTATTGATAGATGGGCGATACTGTACATATAAAGATTGTATATCGTAATATAATATACTAGTTAAATAATAACAATATATTATAATAGGGTTATTAAAATATCCTACGATTTATCATCCGCATTTTTCAAAGAATTCGGCATCAATTCTAGGTATTCACTCTTTGTCCCCACCAATTTTTATAGCATAAACAATTTTGAGAAAAATGACGATAGCAATACAGCAACAATATCAATAATCAAGGCACAGCTGCCGCAAATAATAATAATAATAATAATAATAATAATAATAATAATAATAATAATAATAGTCACAGCACGACTTTATTATCAACAGAATTATACTCTTTAACTTTAATATGATTGCCTCTTTTCAATTTTTTTTCATCTTTTCCGCCATTTTTCCTTTTCGTTCCCATTTTTACCAATTGCCACGCTTATCTCAAAAGATGGCTTCCATTGTCGTCTGCTTCCTCTTCCTTTTCCTTCATTTAACTCCTTTTTTCCTTCCCCTTTCTATCCGCTATTCCTCCCGTTTCTTTTATATCATTATATTTTTATTCTTTCCCTTTTTTAGGGGGGAAGGGTATAAATTTTCCTCCTCATTTTTATTACTACAATCTCCGTCTTTTATACGTGTTTTAAGCGTTACGCTATTCTTCTTTTCTTTTCGGCATACATGTCGTTTGCCGCCAGCACTTTTCAACAAACGCTTTTTCTCCTACTCCTACTCCCACTCCTCACTCTTCATCTCTCTCTCTCTTTTACTCTCTCTGCACCTACGACGGCCATGTTTAGTCAGACGACTCTAAACGCCCGGCGGGCAGAGACAATGTCACAAGGACAAGAGTTGTTTGTGTAGGATGGCAAAACGGATTCTGATACACATGTCGGTCTGTTTGTTTGGGGAGCGCCGAGAAGACAAACAAGGAACAAGATGAAGGAAACAGGAAAAAAGATGGCGAAAGGGGAGAAAAGGCGGCGATGGGGATAGAGAATTGTATAAACTTGAAAAAAAAAAAAAACCTTAAAAGGGGTTGATAATAATAATAATAATAATAATGATGATGCACAACCCAGCAGCTGTCCTGGAGAATGACACACACAAACTCCTATGGGACTTTGACATACAGACGGATCACCTAATCTCGGCCAGAAGACCAGACCTTATAATAATAAAAAAAAAAGAAAAAAGAACTTGCAAAGTTGCCGACCTTGTTGTCCTGGCTGACCACAGAATAAAACTGAAAGAAAGTGAAAAAAAAGGATAAGTACCTCGACCTAGCGAGGAAATTAAATATACTAGGGAACATGAAGGTGACGATTATACCAATCGTGATTGGTGCATTCGGTACAGTAACTAAAGGACTATTAAAGGGACTGGAGGACTTGGAAGTTGGAGGACGAGTGGAGACCATTGTTGAGAACGGCCAGAATACTGAGAAGAATTCTGGAGACTTTAGTGAAAAACCATCAGCTAACGCTGATGTGAAAAACTCTAAAAGAGTAAATAATGATAATAATAAGAATCTAGACGACCCGTGAATCTGTCGGGTTCCCTTTTGTCAAAAGTAGTCTGTATTTCTTTTATTCAGGAGGGAGCCAAGGATTTTGATTAGCATTTCATTGTTAACTCGAGAATTTGGATGATAAAAAATTATGTTCAAAAAGTACAAAATTCTTGTAAGATAAATTGGAATTGCTTCATTTTATTTGTATATAGCTCTGATGAAATTTTCTCAATGTTTTGATTATATATAAATATATAATCAAAACATTGAGAACATAACTTTATATTGAGAAAATAACTTTATATAAAAAAAAATTTTATTGAGAAAATAACTTTATATAAAATATATCTAATGTGAAATTATTTGTGGATCATATATATATATATATATATATATATATATATATATATATATATATATATATATATATAAGTATTCTTTGGTCCAGTTAAACCGGAGTTGGGAGTAATTCCATCGGGACAAGAAATTATTCATGAGTGAATATTTAAATTTTCCTGGTAAAGAGCTCAATGTAATAATAATACAGAGCAATACATTTTTTAAGAAAACATCTAAAAGATCTGAAGAAGTCCTGTTAATTTTTTTTCGTGTTTTTGGAAATTTCAAAAATGCGTAACAGGATGGAAATAAATTTATAATCCTATGTGACCGGTTTTATTGTTTTCTTAAAGTATATATATATATATATATGTGTGTGTGTGTATATATATATATATCATCCACAAATAATTACACATTAGATATATTTTTATATGAAGTTATTTCTTCTTTTACACCCAAGATTGCCAGATTTTAAGATTTTGTGTGGAGCATTATACAGTCAAAACCGTTATTATTAGGTATTATTTATTACTTAACTCTACTGCATTGAAATATTTTTTTACCAAAAACTATGTATCAGTATAAAAATAAGTACACCTCTTGTATTTATCTACGCCATTTTACTTTAGTGTTATAGATTTTTGATGGTGGGAATAAATGTTTTAATGTTTGGGAATTAATCATAGCTACTAATATGCGTTTAATCAATATAATGTTCGACTATAAATAAGATTCTCGTCATTATCAACACTGTTATCACACGGTTAGTCCCCACTGATTAGCTCGTTGATGGTAGGTAGAGTCTTCATTGGAATTTGTTTTATTGTCATCTGATAATATGGCTTTTAGTATTGTCATCTGATAATATGGTTTTTAGTATTGTCATCTGATAATATGGTTTTCACTATTGTCACCTGATAATATGATTTTTAGTATTGTCATCTGATAATATGGTTTTTAGTATTGCTATTATGTAAATAATTATTACTATAAATAACTGTTTGAGCTCTGTATGGACACTAGGTAGCGTCTAGAAGACTTTGAAAGAGCGATAACCTGGGGTTTTTTTTGGTGGGGAAGTCCAATACCTTATTTACCTCTCTCTCGGTATATATATATATATATATATATCATCATCATCATGATGTCGTGCCGCTAGCACGGATATCCCTGATCCTCTCTCGCCACTTCTGCTTATCGTTCATCACCTCTGGCAGGTCTTCAGGGTGTCCTCGTGGTGTAATGGTTAAAGCGATGCACTGCGGAATCGTAGTACGCGAGTTCGTACTCCAGTCGCGCTATTACGTTCACTTTCGGACAAATACCCTTGGGAAAGGTATGAACCCCCTTATTCTCCCTCCAGCTATGGGTAAATAGTAGGACGGACTAGGTTCTTCAGCCTTGGTGAGGCAACTAGTCTAGGAGAAGGAAAACTCTGAATTCAAACCTGTTAAACTCCGCTTAAAAAAAAATTGACCTTGTGTCATATCCTGCCCGAGCGGAGGGGTTGGTAAATAGTACCTCTGGCAGGTCTTCAGGGCTACATCCCGTATCCTCACATAGCTGCTGAATGTATGTTCGAGCTGGTCGTCCTGCTTTTGCCCGGCCATATGTGGGGGTCCATAGGAGTATTTCACTTATGAGCTCGTACCTGCTTCTCCAGCAGTGTCCTGCATGTCTGGTTCGTCTAGCTTGGATAGTTTTCGTGATGGGGTGCAGGTGGCCGTATAGTTGGTGTCTTGTCGGGTGTTGCCGCCAGGACTTGTTCAATATTGCTCGCAGCATTCTTGTGTAATTGCCGTCTAGCTTCTTCTCCAGCCGTTTAGTTAGGGTCCAAGTATTGCATCCATACAGTAGTATCGATACGACCGCTGCCTGGAAGAAACTGTGTTTCATTTTATTGGTCAGGTTTGATTTCCATATGATCGATAGCCTATTGATAGCTGTCCATGCCTTCGTTAGCCGCGTGTCGATGTCTTTTTCGGTTGATGAGACGCTTGTTCCTAGGTAGGTGAATTTGTCTACCAGTTTCAAAGAGGTTCCGTCTCGTGTGGTGATGTTTGCATGTCGTAAAAATAAGAAAAAGGAAAGAAAAATGAATATAAATGAATGAGAAAATTTTTTTACTAAATATTATTTTAGGTCCACCGACGCGTTTCGACGAAATTATTCAAGATATAAAATTACGAAAATTTCAGTTAGAAAACATTTTAACTCTTTTTCAGGTTGTGAATTATGAATTTAAAATAATGATTGGGACGATACGGAAAAAATATTAAAAGATTATTTAATAAATATTACGTCATAAAACGTAATTTTTAAAAAAAAGTTAAGGAGAAACAGCGTTTATAAAGAAATTTTCGCATCCATTTATAGGTATTTTTCGTTCCGTTTTCTTCTTTTTACAACATATCTGTCTGATTAAACTTCATATCTTACACAAATATATATATATATATATACCCAGTCTGTTCATTCTGATTATATGTTTTTTAGTATTTCTAGCAAGTATAAATAAATAGAACTAACTGTTTGCTTAATGGGGTTATTTGATGCCATAACCATCCTCTAAGAACAGTAGTGGTACTATTTATCCAATAGGTGGGAGGATAAGGTGATTCATACCCAATTTGTCCGAAAGTAAACATTATTGCGCGATTGGATTTCGAACTCACTTACTACGAATCTGTAGTCCAGCGTTTTAACCATTACACCACGAGGACATCCCCCTACGATGTATATCAAGTAACTAGTAATAATATATGGTAAAGAATTATTGCTATAAATAACAATTTGAGCTCTGTATGGACACTAGGTGGCGTCTAGAAGACTTAGCAAGAGCAATAACCAATAGGTACGGATGGAAAGAGAGAGAGAGAGAGAGAAAGAGAGAGAGAGAGAGAGAGAAAGAGAGAGAGAGGGGTCTGTATTTTCGGCCCGCCTTGATGAAAATAAGGTTTTAAGTTATATTATCATATCAAGTAACAAAATCTTTTGTAATTATAACTTGAAGGTTTCTGAGTACATCAACACTTGCGGGTTATTTAATGCTAAATCTATCCCTGTAGAAGAACAGCGGTGAGGCTATTTAACCCATGCCTTTCCCGAGGGTATTTGTGTGAAAATGAACGTAGTAGCGTGACTGGAGTTCGAATTCCCCCACTTCGAGGCCGCAATCCAGGAAAAGGAGTAGCGCCCTCCCCTACACCTTGGTGTAGTAGCTATTGAAAAGGGAGCCTTCCGGCCACCCTCGACTAAGGTCGCCGACTATACGTCTATATTAACGTCTTTTGAGGAGTTTCTTTAGTGCGTTTGTACACAGTCGTATGGTTTCAAGTATTCCTATCAAATACTACTAATAATCTAGTTTCAAGTAATAATTTTCATCGAATAATTTTCATTTGTTTGTACACAGTTTTATGATTTCAGGTAACTAATAATAATCCTTAGTAAACAATTATGCGAGAATCGTTTAAAAAGTTCTCAGCCTTACCCAGAAAGAAAAACCATAGTTCAACGTTTTTGTTGCGGTAATACGCGACTACTTTTTATGAAACAAGAAAAACTAAATCAGATTTCTGTCTTAATTCCTGGCAGTTGATGCTCCTGTTGTATATTGACCTCCGACCCGGCCAAACATGCCATTCCAAAGACGCCGGAAGTTGCATATTCCATTGGCCATTTATGGGAAGAGATTGAGAGGACGTCGAACTATTATATAACTCAGTGCACAGGAAGTTCAATTAGAGTTGGAGAAATGATGCTGTAGAGAAAACAGCACCCAGCAGAAGGGGCCCTCGGGATCCCCGATTGAGCCGTTGGGGATCAGACGAGTTGGAGATAAGATGTGGTAGAGAAAACCAGCACCCAGAGAGGCTGGCCCCCCTGGCCCCCGGTTGAGCAGCCCAGGAGAACGGGAAAGAAACGCAGTTATGGCCAATAGAGTGGGGGTCAATATGTTGCTGTTCTGTTCGGTCTCCAACTTCCTCTCACACACAACCCTTTCAATAAAGTCAGATGTATATTTTTCTAAAGAACTGTGTCCGCTCGTCTTTATTGTGTCGTCGTTATCATTTTGCATGCATATGCATATGTGTTTGTATAGTTGGTCACGGCTGTGCAACACTCATACAAGAGGTGAGAGGTGTGTTATTAATCAGAAAATGGACAAAACAGGGACCTGAGAAGTTATAAATTACCTGCAAAAGATGGTATGACAGCCAAAGAAAATCCACGTGTACATAGTACAGATACTTGCTGAGGACTCACCTTCTTATGCAGCGAAGGAGAAGAAGAGGGCGGTGGAATTCAAGAGGAGCCGGGACAGAATAGAAGATGACCATCAGTCGGGTCGTCTAAAAACGTCAACCACTGAAAAACAAGTTCATGACATTCTCCGTATCGTTTTTCATGACACTGTTTTAACTCAGTTCCTGGAGATACGGAACCTGTCTGCAAAATGGAACTAATGATTGCTGACGCCAGAACACCAGCAGAAAAAGATTGTCATTTCCAGAACATTGTTTATTCTTTTCCAAGATAACCTTAAGAATTTTTACGGAAGATTGATAACTCAAGATCATATTTACCAACCCCTCCGCTCGGGCAGGATATGACACAAGGTCAATTTTTAAGCGGAGTTTAACAGGTTTTAATTCAGAGTTTTCCTTCTAGACTAGTTGCCTCACCAAGGCTGAAGAACCTAGTCTGCCCTACTATTTACCCATAGCTGGAGGGAGAATATTTGGATTCATACCTTTCCCAAGGGTATTAGTGCTATGTGAAATGCAATCAGTCAGGTCCAGGATTTGAACTCGTGTCGCCGTGTCCATATCCTGCGACGATAACCATTACACCACGGGCATAAAGATAAAACTTGAGTTAACCACTCTAAACTTGAATAAAAACTTCAAAGCAAGCAGTGGAAACATTCCAGTTCTTCACCCATGAAGAGGTTCAAGCCGGCAGTGCTATTACATATTGACCTTTGACAGCTGGTTTGTTGTGGATTTAAAACCTGTGTCTTAAGGTAAACAAGGGACTACGGAAATGAATCCCGTGATTTGTGCCGGAAGGAAATATGTGTGAGCGACCAGAAAATATATAATGACGAAAGTTTTTCGATGCCAGCGCTCAGTCGGTGAGTCAATTAAAGTCGGCAAACAGCAGAGTAGACACGTCAGGCGGAAGGGACCGGCGACACATAGGTTGAGATCCTGCTCTGTATCAAACCTCCTGTGAAAGAAGCAAGGCTCTGAAAATGTGTATCTAAACAGGGATTAAGAAGATATGGTGTCAATGATAGCGGTCCGACCCAATGTCTCTCTCTCTCTCTCTCTCTCTCTCTCTCTCTCACCTAAAGCCATTTTAACCCTTTCATAAAAAAAAAGAGTTATATTTTTATAAAAAAAGGGTCATGATAGACTACCTGGAAAAAGGGGAAAAAACTATGGATGAACTGTACCTTGCATTAGAACTAAGACAACTAAAAAAGCAAACAAGTCGAAACACAGAGGGAAGCTTAAGGCAGATGTTCTCTTGTTTCAGGATAACGCGGCCGTTCACATTGCTCCGGTTGCAGTTGGTGAAGCAGCCAATTCTGCAAAAAGTTATAACTCTCCAAACGAGTGTCCTGGGTATGACATGAAATTGATGGTTAGGTTCCAGTTTTGGAGTTTGAGGAATGTGGAGTACCCCTTCGTTGCCATTACTCCCTGGTCCACTCTGATTCTGTGTGGTAGTACCTGTCAGCAACAATAAAAAAACAGCAACAATACCAACAGCAAAAACAACAACGTCAGCAATAACAGAAATGATAATAACTGCAGCAATAACAACAGCGAAAGCAGCATTAACAGCAACAACACCAGCAACAATAACAGCCAAAACAACAATGTCAGCAAAGAGCAATAACAACAGCAACAACTGCAAAAACAACAACACCAACATCAACAATAAGAGAAATAATAACAACAGTAGCAACAACGGCGTCAAAAGCAACAGTAGTAGCAACAATAACAAAAATAACAACAACAACAGTAAAACAACATCGTCATCAACAACAACTGCAAAAACATCTACAACAACAATATCAACAACAACAACAGAAGCAACAACAAAAATAATGACAAAAGCAAAAAAAAAAAAAAAAAAAAAAGAAAGAAACAAAGGCGACAACAATAAAAGCAATAAAACCAGCAAAAACAGCAACGGCAATAACAACAGAAGCAGAACAGCAATATCAACAACAGCAACAAAAACGAAAGTGACAAGAGAAATAATAACAGCAACAACAACAACAATAACAACAACATCAATAATAACAGAAGCAAAAACAACAACTGCAGAAAAAACAATAGCAACAACAATAGCAATAATAACAAAATCAATAAAAACAGCAACAAGAACGGCAACAACGACAGCAACAACAACAACAACAACAGCAATAATAACAGCAAAAATAGCAACAACAACTGAAGTAACAATAGAAATTATAACAACAGCAGCAAAAACAATAGCAGCAATTACAATAACAATAATAATAAAATCAATAAAAACAGCAACAATAAAAACAACAAGAATAGCAACATGAACAATAGCAATGATAACAGTAAAAATAGCAACAAAAATAACAACAGAAGCAACAATAGCAAAATCAACAACAGTAACAATAACGGAAGCAACAACAGAAATAATAACAGCAGCAGCAAAAAACAGCAGCAACAGCAACAACAATTGCAATAATTACATCATCATCATCATCATCATCATCATGTCGTGCCGCTAGCACGGATATCCCTGACCCTCTCTCGCCACTTCTCCCAATCGTTCATCGCCTTCGGCAGGTCTTCAGGGCTACATCCCGTATCCTTACATAACTACTGTATGTATGTTCGTGCTGGTCGTCCTGCTTTTGCTCGGCCATATGTGGGGGGTCCATAGGAGTACATCACTTATGAGCTCGTCCCTGCTTCTCCAGCAGTGTCCTGCATATCTGGTTCGTCTAACTTGGATAGTTTTCGTGATGGGAGGCAGGTGTCGTATAGTTGGTGCCTTGTGGGGCGTTCAAAATCAATAACAACAACAACTACAAAAGCAATAAATACAATAGCAGCAAAATTAGCAACAATAATATTAACAAAAGTAACAACAAAAGCAGGAACGACAACAATAATAGTAGCAACAGTAAAGATTCTGAACAAAAGACGTAAATTTTAGGTTGGTTGCTTTGTTTAACGGCATATCAACCTTTGTAGGTTATTTAAAGCCAAAGCCATTCTCCTAGAAGAACAGTTATGGTACTATTTAACCCATAGCAGGGAGGATAAGGGGGTTTATTCCTTAGTCCGAACGTAGTAGCGCGACTGGAGTACGAACTCGCTTACTACGATTTCGAAGTTCATCGCTTTAACCATTACACCATGAGGACACCCACCTCCAAATATTGGGTACGTTTCTACATCTTTTGACTATGCAAGTGGGTGACGACTTATAACAGCAAGTACCCGAGCAGTTTGAGAACTGTGAACTAGAATAAGCAAAATTTCATAAATTCCAACCTCTTGTCGGTTTGGTTTCTTTGTTTAATGGCATATCAACCTTTGTAGGTTATTTAATGCCAAAGCCATTCTTCTAGAAGAACAGTTGTGGTACTATTTAACCCATAGCTGGGAGGATAAGGGGGGTTAATACCTTTCTCAAGGGAATTTGTCCGAAAGTGAACGTAGTAGCGCGACTGGAGTTCGAACTCGCTAACTACACTTCCGCAGTCCATCGCTTTAACCATTACACCACGAGGATACCCCCGTAACGTTTAAGGAATAAGAGTTAACAATTAATCATTTAATGAAAACGACAATTAATCACAAAGAAAATTTTTTATGCAGGTTTTACGAATAGCCATAGTGAATACCCATTTATTTAAGATGACCGCGTTCTTCTAATCGTCTGAGTAACGATGGGAGCGGGAAGAAATTGGGGGGGGGTCGTCAGGATTTTCGATTTGGATGTCATTATCCAACTCGAAAATCCTGAATCATCACAAAGCAAAGATGGTTAATCATAAAAATAAACTTAGCTACCTCTAGTCGTGTAATGGTTAACGAACTAGGCGGGCAGACCATTGTTAGTAATTTCGATTCTCATTCCGTACTTCTGACTTGAGGGAATAGACCCCGAGGCGTAGTGGTTAACGTACTAGACTGCGATATCGTAGTATGCGAGTTCGAATTCCGGTCCGGCTATTACGTTCACTTTTGGACTAATTCCCTCGCGATGGGATATAAACCCACTAATCTCTCCAGTTTTGGGTTAATAGTACCACTAATGTTCTTCTAGGATGGTTTTGGCATTAAATAAGGCACGAAAGTTGATGTGCCATTTAACAAAGAAACCAGAACTTCTGACCTTAGTGTCAAACTAAGCTAACCTTAGTAAGCTGATGTGCGTGGTGCAGTGGTTGCGGGCTCGGTAAGCAGACCATTGTAAGTGAATTCGATTCTCACTGTGTGCTCTTCTGGATTGGGCTTAACTGAACTAAGCTAAGTAAATGGTCTTAGCCGCCTCGCAATATGTAATGGTCAACGGGCTTGTTTTGTGGAGCATTGTTGGTGCGTTCGATACCCACTAGATGTTTTATACTTCTGGCCTTGAGCTAAATTAAGCTAGCCTTGAGGAGTGTAGTGGCTGGTTGGCTAGGCGTGCTGATCATTGAAGAGAGGTTCATCCGTGCATAAAAGACAGTATACTCGACACCAGTCAACAAGAGGTTGGAATTTATGAAATTTTGCTTATTCTAGTTCTCAAACTGCTCGGGTACTTGCTGTTATAAGTAGTCACCCACTTGCATAGTCAAAAGATGTAGAAACGTACCCAATATTTGGAGGGGGTGTCCTCGTGGTGTAATGGTTAAAGCGATGGATTGCGGAATCGTGGTACGCGAGTTCGTACTCCAGTCGCGCTATTACGTTCACTTTCGGGCAAATACCCTTGGGAAAGGTATGAACCCCCTTATCCTCCCAGCTATGGGTTAAATAGTACCACTACTGTTCTTCCAGGAGAATGGCTTTGGTATTAAATAACCTAAAAAGAGTTGATATGCCATTAAACAAAGAAACCAAACCAAACCAATATTTGGGGTGTGGTCCCACGAGTACTCATAAAGACTGAAAGTGCCAAATTTAGGAGTCCCGGTTATTAGCTTAAATTTGACCCGAAATTTTCCTTCTAGGCAATTAATATTCACCACTGAAATGTGGGTGGAGCGGATGGAAGTTCTGAAAGTGATCTGGGGTCTCTGGGCAAAAGGAGATACTGCACCCTTAATCCAACCCATCTTGTTTTTCATTCCATACAGATATGTACGATTTTAACCAGACATTTATTTCTGACGCTCCTTATTTTAAGATATATTTAGAAAAATCTATAAAACTGTTAGAATTCTTTACCCTTTCCTTGACAGAAACATAGATATTGCCAAGGACATCTCTCACTAAAAATTAAAAACAAAAAATCCAAAGCAAAAGGTGTCCTTTGTATAATTATAAACTGTATCCGCAATTGGAATACACTCTACTAAAGCCTGATTGTCACAGCTGGTGAATTTCAAAAATGCAATCTGACACTTTAGAAGAACGATATGAAATAAAATTCTGTTTTAAACTTGGAAAAAATGCCACAGAAACGTATGGAATGCTTCAGACTGCTTTTGGATTGTATTGCATGAATCGAACATCAGTTTTTGAGTGGCATAAGAGATTCAAGGAAGGCAGGGAGTTTGTGAGGGATGATGAGAGGTGTGCGAGGGGTAAGGAAGTCAATACAGCAGAGTTGATTGGCCAAAAGGGTTAGGATTAGGGTTAGGGTTACTATGTTGAGATTTTAAGGGAGTTCAGGGAGAGATTCCGTCGGAAGAGGCCAGCACTCTTCAAATCGGCTCAGTGGCATTTCCACCAGGACAATGCACCAGTCCACAACTCCATCCTTGTCACAGACTATTTGAGCAAGATGGGCATAAAGACAGTTCCTCACCCTCCCTATATTCCAGACCTGGATCCCTATGACTTTTGGTTATTCCCTAAGCTCAGAGGCTGTCGTTATGAGACAATTGAGGAGATGAAAGAGGCTGTGACGAAGGTCATTGACACGCTCACCCAAGAGGACTTCCAGAAGTTGTTGGAACGGTTCAACAAGTGCATTGCAGCTGGAGGATATTACTTCGAAGGGGACTTGAGTTTCATGTGTGTACTATCAATAAAAGTGCCCATACGAAAAAAGTCTGGGAACTTATTCAATGATTTTCGTATATACCCAACTCTTCCATGACAATGTTTCCCCAACCGCCCTGTCACAAGCAGGAATGTGACACAAGGTCAATTTTTAAGCTGGTTTGAATTCTGAGTTTTCCTTCTCCTTGCATAGGCAAGAGAACCCAATCTGCCCTACTATTTATCCATAGTTTGACGGGAAAAGATGGATTCATGCCTTTCCCAAGCGTAATTACGTAAAGTGAAACACAAGCAGCCTCGTTCAGGATTTGAACTCGGGTCACCGATTGTTGTTTACTTGAAAGTTCGTTTAGTTTGACGGATAAAAAGTAAGGGTTCGCTTTACAATAGCAGTTGAATTGCAAACTGAACCCCTAATAGAAAATTTTTAAAACGAAGCATCTTTTTATACCGCCAAATAAATGTTTGGGGGTATGAAAAACGCTTTTTTTTAAATTAGCGGGTTAGTCACGGAGTCTACTATTGGTGAGTTCGATTTTTCACTGCCTGCCCAATAATTCTGGCATTGTGTTAAATTATGCTAAGCTTTGTAAATAACGTTAAGTGCCTCGTCTGGTGTTGTGGTTAGTGAATTAGTCACGCTGACTATAGTTTGTGCGTTCCACTCTTGTTGCTTGTGCTATTCTTCTGGACTTATGGTAAGTTTAATGAAAGTTGCGTAAAAAATGCTGGTAAATTATTTGCATTAGACAAGAATACTTGAAACGATACAAATTTCATTTCTTCACATAAATGACAAGAAAATACAGAGATAAGAGGAAGAAGATGAAGATGAGAGGAAGAAGAGGAAGAAGAGGAAGAAGAAATAAATTAGAAGAAATAAGAAGAATTAATCGATTAGAAGATGAAGAAGAATTAATCGATGCAGTGGAGAAGATCGATGAAGAAGTGGAAGAGAAAAGAAGAAGAAGAAGAAGAAGAAGAAGAAGAAGAAGAAGAAGAAGAAATAAACAAGTTGATAATGAAGAATAAAAAGGATGCAGAGAAGAAGGTGAAGGATTTTAAGGAGATAAAAAAAAAGACGAAAGAGAACAAAATATGAAGAACAAACGCCAAGAAGAAGAAAAAAAACAAGAAATTAAAATTAAAATATAATCGAGTTGAAGATGAAGAAGATTAAAAGATGCAAAGTTGTATAAAGAGTAAAGATAAATGTAAGCGAAGAAAAAATAAAAAAGAAGGAATGTTAAGAAGAAGAAGAAATAAGAGATAAGAAATGGTCAGACATATTCGAGTTGAAAATGAAGAAGAAAAAAAGGATATCGAGATGAAGAAGAAATAACAGAAATGATGACAAAGAAGAAAAAGGATGTAAAGAAAAAGGAGAAATAAAAGAGAAGATGACGTAGGAGAAAAGGAGGCAAAGAAAAAGAAGAAATAAACGAGACGAAGAAGAAGAAGAAGAAATAAAGGAGATAATGATGAAGAAGAAAAATGGGGCAAAGAAAATGAAAAAGAAATAAACAAGATGATGATGAAGAAAAAGGATACAAAGAAAATGAATAAGAAATAAGAAGATGATGAGGAAGAAAAGGATACAAAGAAGAAGAAGAAGAAGAAATAAACGAGAAGATGATAAAGAAGAAAAATAGATGCAAAGAAAATGAAGAAGAAATAAACAAGGTGAATGAAGAAGAAAATGAATGCAAGAAAATGAAGAAGAAATAAACGAGAAGATGAAGATAAAGAAAAATGATACAAAGAAGAAGAAGAAGAAGAAGAAGAAGAAGAAATAAACGAAAAGACGATGAAGAAGGAAAGGATGAGAAGAAGAAGAAGAAGAAATGAATGAGAAGATGATGAAGAAGAAAAAGCATGTAAAGAAGAAGAATAAATAAACGATGAGATACGGAAAAAAATGAAAAGAAAAAATAAATAAACGAAAAGATAACGAAAAAAGAATGTAAAGAAAAAAGAAGAAGAAATGAACAAGACGACGAGGAAGAAAAAGGATGCAAAGAACAGGAAGCAGAAATAAAATGATGAAGAAGAAAAGGTTGCAAAGAAGAAGAAGAAGAAGAAGAAGAAGAAGAAGAAGAAATAAAGAGATGATGATGATGATGAAGAAAATGTATCCAAAGAAGAAGAAATAAAGAGAAGATGATGAAGGAGAAAAAGGATGTAAAGAAGAAGAAGAAGAAGAAGAAGAAGAAGAAGAAGAAGAAGAAGAAATAAACAAGAAGATGAAGGAGAAAAAGGATGTAAAGAAGTAGAAGAAATAAACGAAAAGATGAAGAAGGAGAAAAAGGATGTGAAGAAAAAGAAGAAATAAAAGAGAAGGTGGTGAAGGTGGAAGAAGAAGAAGAAGAAGAAGAAGAAGAAATAAACGAAAAGATGAAGAAGAAATAGGATACAAAGAAAAAGAAGAAATAAAAGAGAAGGTGGTGAAGGTAGAAAAAGATGCAAAGAAGAAGAAGAAGAAGAAGAAGAAATAAACGAAAAGTTAATAAAGTTAATGAAGGAGAAAGGATGAGAAGAAGAAGAAGAAGAAGAAGAAGAAGAAGAAGAAGAAGAAGAAGAAGGTGAAGGTTATCGACGATAAGATAGTCTTATTGATTGTCGTGAAAAGCATTTAGGTGAGATTAGTCAAGCAGATCTTCATTCGACGTATATACAAGTCGCCCCGTTTAGAGATCTCAAAAAAGAGATTCCCGAATAATTTGTATGATAGCTTCCGTTTTTGATTTGAGAAGAAAGGAAGTATTTTTGTACTCACGTTTTCATTAAGTCAGTTTGGAGGGCTGTCGGCCAAAGAAAATAAGAAAAATGAATTCGTGATACAACAATGAAATTTTTTGAAGTAGTAGAGGTAGGGTCAGAGACGAAACAGAATCGACCCACGACAAAAAAAAAAAAAAAAAAAAAAAGGACAAGAGATGATAAAAAATGAATCAACTTTTTTTTTATAATAGATTTATATAACGACAATAGCGTTTATTATTTAGGAGTTGAGTGTTTACCCATATCTTTTATTCATTTCATTGTGATACTTTCATCTTAAATAAAAATTACCGCGTCTCGGCTTGTTCGTCACTCAATTAAAAGCATTGATGGGCAACGATATCGAATCTTTGTCATTGCTACAAGAGAAAAGCTGCTTGGGGTGTAGCACACCTTAGCCCGGAGGCCGACGTCTAATCAAGTTTATGATTTCAAGGCTGGAATTAACTAGCTCAGTTTTCTAGTTTTCGTTTTCTTTATATTTCCCTCCCTATTTTTTATTTGAATTCCATTTTTTTTTTATTTCTATTTGCGTAGTTTTATTTTTTATTTTCCTCCACACAACTTTGACAAATATATTTCTATTTATTTATATAGTTATTTATTTATTAGCCGCATTTTCGTACTTCGTTTCATTCTTTTATTTATTTATTATTTATTCATTTATTTATTTATTATGTCCTTTTATTCGTCTTTCTGAAGTTTAATGCAAGGCAGAAATTAATTCAATCAGTCTGTGTCTTTCTTGCCCAACTTCCGTCTATACTGAGGTAACAAACTTTGATCGTATTTCCATGACAAGAAATTATACCGAAATCCGGTTAGGGATCGGATAGAGAGAGAGAGAGAGAGAGAGGGAGAGAGGGGAGAAAGTTTTCAAGAAGAAGAAGAAGAAGAAGAAGAAGAAGAAGAAGAAGAAGAAGAAATAGTGATGAAAAAGAGTCCAAGAAGAAGAAGGCGAGAAGAAAGAAAAGTAGAAGTAGAGAAGGAGAAAGAATAATTATAAGATGATAATCAAGAAGAAGAAGAAGAAGAAAAAGAAGAAGAAGAAGAAAAAGAAGAAAAAAGATTGCAGAAAAGAAGAAGAAAAGAGAAAGCAAAGAAGACGAAGAAAAAGAATGGAAAGAAAAAGTTTATCAAGTAAAGAAGAAGAAGAAGAAGAAGACTTAAGTCTATTGTACGGAGTTTAATTTGTAGCTGATATCATTTCTACTTTCCTACCTGACCACAAGAGGGCGTTCTCAACTAACTTTTTTTTTCTATTTGACAAAAGCCAGATAATCACGAGGCGATGATTTGATTCGCGTAGGCACTTTTACAATCTGACCAACGCGATCGCGCCCAAGTGATGTAGTTATTCCTCCAAGTTGGACGCAGTAAATGAAAGGTGGAAGCAATTTGGGTTTCGGCATTTTTCAGTGAAGACAACGGCAATAATGTTTAAGTAATAAATAAATAAACAGACAAGGACAGAGAGGAAAGTAATTGAAAATGTGTGGAGGTATTATCTATCTATGTATCTATATATATATATATATATATATATATACATACATATATATATTATCATATCTATATTATTATATCTATCTATCTATCTATCTATCTATCTATCTATATATATATATATATATATATATATATATATATAAATCAAATCGTAATAAATAAATAAACAGACAAGGACAGAGAGGAAAGTAATTGAAAATGTGTGGAGGTATTATCTATATATATATATATATATATATATATATATATATATATATATATATATATATATACATATATATATATATTATTATATCTATCTATCTATCTATCTATCTATTTATCTATCTATCTATATATGTATATATATATATATATATATAAATCAAATCGTAATAAATAAATAGACAAGGACAGAGAGGAAAGTAATTGGAAATGTGTGGAGGTATTATCTATCTATGTATATATATATATATATATATATATATACATACATATATATATATTATTATATCTATCTTATTATATCTATCTATCTATCTATCTATCAATATATATATATAAATCATATCTATCCATCTATCAACCTTCGCGGGTTAATTTTTTACCAAAGCCATCCTTGTAAAAGAATAGTAGTGTTACTACTGGGGTGTTTAAGGGGATTAATTCCTTGCCAAGGGTATTAGTCCAAAAGTGAAGGCATGACTGGAGTTCGAACTTGCTTAGGCGGCCGTGCAGTGACTGTTTTGAAGGATATAGCATTCTTGTGCAATTCCCGTCTGGCTCTTTCTCTGTACGCTTAGTCACCGTCCATGTAGTGCATCCATACAGAAGTATTAACACAACCGCTGAATAACAAAGGTGTACTTAGTGTAACGGTTATCGTCTTAGGAAATGGAATCGGTGACCCGAGTTAAAATCCTGGACAAGGTTGTTTGCGTTTCACTTCCCTTATCCTCGAAAAAGGCATGAATCCATCTCTTTTACCTCCAGCTATGGGTTTATAGAAGGACAAGTTGCGGTCTTTAGTCTTGGTGAGGAGACCAGTCTAGAAGGAAAGCTCTGAATTCAAACCTGCCGTACTCTGTTTAAAGGAATAGACCTTGTCACATCTTTCTCGGGGCAAAAAGAATGTTTGGTTTAATGCACACGGACCCTTTCATGCTGTCATTTCGGTCTTTGTGACCATTTGGAAAATTCAGTTGAAGGCAAGTGTCAGTTGATGACTTCCAACTTTCTTTCTAGCAGAGCAAACAATGTCTTCTTTGGTTTGTGGCTTCCCAAAGTAAAGTCTTTTGGAGCTGACAGCTTTATCGCCAGACCTCAAAAAGATTTAGATTCAAATGGCATGTGTATGTGTATGTAAAACCCAAATGAATATCGTGTCAGTTGATGACTTCCAACACTACCTCTTCGGTTTGTGGCTTCCCCAAGTAAAGTCTTTTGAAGCTGATTGCTTTCTCGCCAGACCCCAAAAAGATTTAGATTCAAATGGCATGTGAATGTGTGTGTAAAACCAAAATGAAGATAGTGTCAGTTGATGACTTCCAAACTACCTCTTCGGTTTGTGGCTTCCCCAAGTAAAGTCTTTTGAAGTGAATTGCTTTCTCGCCAGACCCCAAAAAGATTTAGATTCAAATGGTATTTGAGCGTCTGATTAAAAAAATAGATTAACTTAATCTTGAAAAAAAAAAAAGGAAGAAGAATAATCGCCTTAAATAGAACTCAAGTGACCCTGCTTATTTTTTGGGTGAGTACTTCCTGTTTCTAGGAGGGAGGGGAGTTTTTTAATGCCTGTGTCCGGAACAAGCGGGCCTGACTCCGGGAAGGAGAGAGAAAAGAAAATCGACAAAGAAATTTGATAAAAATAAACCCGCAGAAAGGATTTTTTAAATAAATACACCACAAAGACCCTTTCTTAATTGCTACTTAAGAATGAGGGTACTGTGGTAAATTTTGTGGATCTCAAATATCGTAAGTATCAACCATATTTTCTTGCGGTAAGCATATAAATGAATAAAAGGCTTCAGTTTAAGGGAAGTGAAGATAGCCAAGCGAAAACAGAGAAACAAGTTCAAATCCCGCCTGTAACATTTTCATTTCATAATAATCCCCTTGCAAAAATAGCGTGGATACTTTCAGGCCAAGCTGTGGATCTTAAAATATGATGACTGTTCTACCTACAAACCCACTCTTCCCAAAATAGGAATGTCCTGCGTATGACTCTAATCTGCATCTGATGGTGAGGCTCTTGTTCAGGAGATCTGGGAAGTGTGGAGTACTTTTTCATTGTGATTGCTTGGAAGGTTCACGCTGACCCGGAGTGGTAGTATCAGTTATGGTCCCATGCACAGATCAAGTAGTTCTGTTTAAAAAATTATAATTATTACATAGACTGGGGCTGTAGAATAGACCGACAGCTTTTCTGTAGAAGGGTAAGACCCCTCCCCCATGTTGAGGTAGCAGTAATGCTGGAGCTTTGGGGAATGCAGAGTACCTCATCATTGCCATTGCTCCCAAGTCCACTCTGTCCCGTAACGTTAGCACCTAATTGGGTTCAAATAGAACTAAACTGTGTACCTATGCTAAACTGAATTGTTTGCAATAGAACTGTTTTGACATTGAAACTGTGTACTTATGCTAAACTGAATTGTTTGAAACAGAACTGTTTAATGCATAAAATAGATTCGGCATTAAATAACATACAATGGTTGATTTGCCATAAAACCAAACAAAACCAAACGAAACTAAACTATTATATAGAATACTATAATAACAGTAAATTATTTGTATTAGGAATTGTTTGAAACTATAATTGTTTACTAAGGATTATTATTTGTTACTTAAAACCATATAACTGTGTACAAACAAACGACTAATATTAAATCGAAATGATTGCTTCAAACCATATAATTATCAGTATTAGATTGGAATACTTGAAGGCATACAGCTGTATGCAAATTATTTGTATTAGATAGGAATACT
Source organism: Sepioteuthis lessoniana (assembly GCA_963585895.1). Lineage (NCBI taxonomy): Eukaryota > Metazoa > Mollusca > Cephalopoda > Myopsida > Loliginidae > Sepioteuthis > Sepioteuthis lessoniana. The sequence goes on along the minus strand of CAUZXS010004013.1, from coordinate 81,913 downwards.
TGGTATCACACAGTTGTGTGCAAAAACAAAACAAACAACCTCATAAACAACTATATAAAAATGCGAATATAAACGTACAACGAACGCAATTCCCTAACCTCCCGGCATAGAATAACCATCCAGGGTTATTTTCAAAATTAATCCATAAACCAGTTATGAATAAATTAGCAGGACACTTGGAGTCCTTAAACCTTGTAAAAGTGAGAAGTCAAAAGATACAATTTATAAATAAGGGACTGGGCATCTAGCGAGTCAGACGAACAGACCATTGTTTAGAGATCTTATTCTCATAGAGAGCCCCATACTCCCGGCCTTGTACCAAACAAAGCTAAGCTTTGTAAATGACTACTCTTCTCGCTAAAATGACTTACGATTAGTTCGAAGTAATGTTTTTTGGAAAGGCATGAATCCACTTGTCCCTACATTTATTTCACAAACTCTCTATTTAAAGCTCTTCAGTACTGAAAACTAAATCAATATTTATTTTTCGACAAAAGGTCAGAGATTGTTCCTTTCAGTTGGTATCATGTAACCCAGTATAATCTGTCGCATGTTATTATTAGCGTCATGGTTATCGTCATAGAAAATGTAATCGGTGACCCGAGTTCAAATCCTGGACGAGGTTGTTTTTATTTCACTTCGCGCTAAGGTCCTTGAAAAAGGCATGAACCCAATAGGATAGAATTGATTTAATAGTCTTGGTTAGGAAACCCGTCTAGGAGAGAGAAAACTTAATTCAAATCAGTTTTACTCCGCTTTGGCCTTGTGTCACAGCTTTCCCATGGTGGAGGGATTGGGTAAATACTTACTTAGAGAGGAAATATCTGCTGCCAAATAGCAACATTACCATGAGAAATGCCATGGAAGAATTTTACTCAGGGTGATTTGTAAACTGAATCATTAAATACTTAAACATTCATATATAACCGAATCCGTTAGTCTAGTCAGACCTTCTGCATCAGGGTCTGGATCCAAGCACTGGCCGAGAATAGCTGTTACTAAAAGACTGGCTGTTGCCCATGCAGCAATTCTTTCCACTGCGCAACACTATTGAAGGTGGTAGGTTGTCAGGCTCAACACTCAGTTGCATAGCAAGTTGATTAAACTTCTGCCAAACTCTGTTATTATGGCACATTTGGAGCATTCCATTGTGTCCACGAGGGCAAGTCCATTCTCTAGATTATATTTGGTTGCTGGTCTATAAGTGGACATGTTAATATATAAGTACCAGCTTCAACTTAATTGTGGTACGGGTTGTGTATTAAGTTGCAGCCTGCGTTTTTGAACACTTTTTTAAGTGGGCGAAAGTTTTTTTTTCTTTTCGTGGTTCAGTATTGAGTTATTGCCACCTTTTTTTCTGGCAACTGGGCGCTAGTTGCACCTCCCCTTTCCCGCATAGTAGCTCGAGTTGTCACAACTGATCACAGTGACAACAAGCCGTGAATGTTTATCTGTTTCTACAAAGAAATAAATAACTTCGCGGCTTGCTCATTAGTCCTCCTCATCAACCTTTTTTCATAATCCCGCTTTAGTTAGTCTTTTTTTTTTACCTGACCACACTAAACTACGCACCCCCTCATAGCTGCCTCCCACAACCACTGAGGAATCATCCCCAGTGGGTCCCCCAAAGGGTTCCCAAGAAGTTTTTGGACTCTCTCCAGGACCTCTTGAGTGTCGACAAAAGGAAGCAGATGCATCAGTAACTTTAAAAGCCTTCCCAACCAAGCCGGAAAAACGAACGGCAAACACTGAGTGGCCAGCTCTTCCAGTCTCTTCTCCCAAAGGAACCAATGAAACTGCTCCCTCCGCCAGTTCAATTCAATCAGAACAAAAGCTAGTATAAACTCCAAGCCCCACGGTAACGCCAGGCTTCAGCCAAAAAACTCCAGAGGATTATGAAAGGGATATGGTGGGCAAGTACCCTCCTTATTTTCAGGGCAACGTTATCTTGCCTATCCCTGAGGTCGCTACATACTGGAACCCGGATTGTCTCGCTGGTAGTAGTTGACATCAAAAACAGGAGATTGGCGGGACTTAAGAAGGACACATTTGAGGAGCTGCTTTGCACAGCAGGCATCCCAGGACAATATATTTGCAGAAGGAGTTTTGCAAAGGATGTGCTGCTACCAACGAAGGAACAAGCGGCAAAGCTGGCAGAGACTTGTATCTCAACAAAGTTCTCTCGGTTACAACCGGAATACTTTCGAACGCGTAGGATCTGTGTGACTGTCAGTAATGTCTCAGCAATCATTACAGGAGAAATTATGGCTTCTTTCTTTGGTGCGTACGGACGCGAGGATGACATAACGCAATTGCAAGTTGCCGCTGGGATGGCACATGGAGACTAAATGTTCCGGGTTTGCCTTGACAGGGATGGCTTTCAAGCCATCCCTGATATCATAAAGATAGACAAATGATGGTGGTGGTAGAGGTCAGGCGGACGCACTGCTAGAATTGTAAGCAAGTCGGCCACCTTACAAAAGTCAGCCTTCAGAAAACGCCAAAGGAGGCGAATACCATACAGCCGCCTAAGCCAACGGAAGGCAACGCTACTAAAGCGACCCCAGAGACGGAAAATCCGCCAAGTACGGAAGACTCAGCCGACTCGATGGAGAAGAAAAAGCGACACTCTCAAAAAAGCCGAAGACTCACTGAGAGATCCGAAACCAAGGACACCAATACCCAAAAAACATGCTCCAATATCTTCACCGGTGACCAAAAATAAAACCACTCCCATCTTCTTCCCCATTGATCCAAAAGATCCCTTCATCACCACTTCCACAAGCAACGCAAAATACTCCTTCACCAGCACCATGAATATCGTCTCTTCCAGACCTAAAAAGACCCAGACCAGCAAAGAAGTCCCCATGGATGTAACTCAAAATTTAAAGAGAAGAAAGGACAGTAGAGAAGACAATGCCAAAAAACTCTGCCACTTCAGAACAAAAACCACATCCCACCCCCAGCCCCAAGAAGCCCAGCGAGAAGAATCCAAACAACCCCCACTCAAGAAAAATCCCAGCAACTCTACACACAAGAATCCCAACAATACCCACTGAAGAATAATCACAACCCCCCCCCATTCAAGAAGAATCACAACAATACCCCCTCAAGAACAATCCCAACAACTCCCAATCCAACAAGAAACCAATCCACAAGCCCCTCTAATCAGCCCTCCTCACATTTCGCGTGCACCTTTCCCCTCGCTCACTCTCCATTTTTTCTTTTCCCCGAAACTGTTCCATCACTCTCAGACAGTAACGCGGACACAGTCGGAGGACAGATCACCACAAAACCCATCTACGGAGAAGAACATTGAAAGTCGGCGAAGAACCAAATCAGTCTCGCCGGTTGAAAACAAAGACTCTATTCAGGCAGCAGTAACCCTATGTTCTACGGCCCTAGAGTCTATCACGGATTTTCAGATCTGCAAGATACTGAAGCCACTGCTAGAACTTGAAAAAGTGGACAAAAAGAAAGTTTCAAATCCGTTTAATTTTAGGGATGCACCAATGGCAGCTGAACCCAGGGTGTATGGAAACTTCTGGCCAAACCGACTCTGGCGTGAGGTTGGTGGAGGTTTGATAGCAGCCTGAACAACTTGCTAGTCGAGCACGATTTGGTCGATAGGTTTCCTCTAGATCAGCCAGAGTGGGAGATTTGGACGTGGCTGATTGATTCGCCCTCTGGCCAGATTTGGACTTATCTGGATAGCGTGCTAGAAGAGCCAACAGTGATTTCGTTACATGTCCCACCTTCAACTAGTTAGGGCAGATTGGACATAAACTTGTTAGGGTCAGTCTGCGGCTAGCTAAGAGGCCTAGTCTGGCCGGCCACTGGGAGGTCAATACCTCTTTACCGGAGATACGGGACTTCCGAGAGCAGTTGGAAACCTTAATTCAGCGGGTGCTAGTGGCGGTTACCGAGAATAAGTGGTAGGGATCCCTTAAGAATAGGATTAGGGACTTCGCCATCGTCGACAGTTCAATCTAGATAGGACCAAGAAGGCGAAGTCTTTTGACGATAGGCTTTCCCGGGCGGTGGAGAGGGGGGATTCCCTAGCCATAGCTCTGCGGGGCCTTTCGGGAACACTTCCGTGATTGCTTTGCTCACCGTCCTGACCAGAAGTTTTGCAGCTATCTATCCGACTTACCCCGCCTTGGAGAGGTGGAAGCGGCTAGCTGAGAGGGTTTGGATACCGAATGCGAAGTCCGTGACGCATTGAAGCAGGTTGGCCACAACAAATCGCCAGGACTGGATGGTTTGCCTAATGAAGTGTACTTGAGGATGTCGCACATATTTGTCCCTATTCTGTAGTTAGTTGTACTTAGATCTAGGTTAAAAAGAAAGGTGGCAGGCATGTTTGGGAGGACTTAGATGATTACAGGCCTATAACTCTCTTAAACTCTGCTAAACACAGAGTTAAAGGTTTTGGCCCAGGTCGTAGCGAACCGTTTGTCCTTGTCATCAGCGATTTGATCGAACCTGAGCAGAACTACACCGTGGAGGGAAGATCGATCCAAGACAACTTGCTCGCGAGGTCATAGAAGGGTTAAAAGACGACACTTAAGCTGCGCTGATCAATTTAGATCAGTCCAAGGTCTTCGACAGGGTGGACCATCGGTTTTTGGCGACGGTTTTGGATACCGCCGGATTCAAAACGGATTTCCGCAAATGGATTAGAATGAAGCAACATAACCCGCTGGCAGTGATGCAGGTGAACGGCAAGTGTTTGGAGGCGTTCGCAATCGAGCGGTCGGTCCGGCAGGGTTGCCCCTTGTCGCCTCTTCTCTATGTCCTCGCTTTGGAGCCCTTGCTCCGTAAGCTAAGGGGTGGAGCGGAAAATTTGGCCCTGCGTGGAATCCCCTTTGCCGGCTGTCCTAGGGCGAAGGTCTCTGCACACGCCGATGATATCACCGTCTTTGTGTCCCGCCGTTCGGACATAAAGGCTGTAATGAAGGCGGTTGAGAGGTATGAAGAAGTAGCATGTACCAAGATCAATTTTGATAAGCGTGAAGGTCTGCAGTTTGGTGCCTGGAGGGGTGGCGTTCCCCTGCCAGGACGCTTCTGCTGGAGTGACGGACCCGTCTGCATCCTTCGGGTGTGGTTCGGACCTGGCTTCAAGTTGGAGTGAAATTGGTCGGAGGTACGGGCCAACGTAGAAGCGTTGGAGAGTACCTGGCTTCGAAAGCGTTTGTCCTTAAAGGGCCGGGCGGAGATGTGCGCCGTACATTTTCCCCTAGATCCTTTTCCGGTTGTCCGTATTTCCTCTGGGCCGATTCTTGTCGAGGGACACTGTGTGGGGACAAAAGATGAGAGATGCCTTTCCTCGCCTGGAGTCTAGCCCCAAAGCCGAAGGTGGTCGCCAGCCTTGGGGTGAGCCACCGTTCGCCAGCGAGTGCCGTAAGGCTCTCTGTAACCTTCCAGTGTCCAGTGACCTTTCTCAGTCTCGAAAGGAACTATATCGGGAGTTAGTGATGGGTTCCACACCGGAGTGGACGGCTCGCATTGATCCCAAACAGCTCGTGCTGCTCGACGTTGGATACGTCGTGGACAATGTTGATCCTCTGTATCAAGATGAGAAGCGTGTGGTCTTTCTCGCGATCCTAGCTGTGGCTAGAATGGTGATTTGAGAGACGCGATCTATCGTTAGTCTCCAAGATATTCCCCGTCCCCCATTCTTTTATTACCGTTCCCTTCCTCCAGTCCCATCTTTCTGAGGATCTTGAACCCACATTACTATAATCCATGCCACCCATTCCACGTCGTGCCATTCCCCACGTTTCTTTTATTACATTAGTTTGGACCCACTCCCCACATAGGGATAGTCCGGTTTGTTTTCGGTCCTCGTGGATACCGGAAAGTAGTTGGTTCTCCACATCATAGACGGGGGGACGGGAGGGTCACCAAACAGGGTTTTATCATTGTTTTACCAATTTTGTTTTTGGGGGTTTTCCTCCCCTCCCTATCATTGCCATTTTTGTATATATGCTCACATTGCAAATAAATCATTCATTTCGTTTGGGTTTTAAGTTGGTTCTCATAGAGCGATTGTGCCATTTTGGCTGTCTTATTGTATTGTGAGTCTGGGTCGGCGAATGTGGCTAGCTTGGGCTCCTTAAAAAACATTGTCCAGTTAAAATCATTTCCCTTTCCCATCCCCCTATATATTTGGAGCTTCATGTTCCCCTAAAATTATTTAAATCTATTTGTTCACTTTTAAGGAAATAAACTGTATTAACTTACAACCTAGTCCACTGGGCTGGGACCCACTTCAGCTGGCCGTGTGGCCTGATACGCGGATCAGGTCGGGTATGTCTTGGTTCCGGTGGTAGCCGGTTGAGGCCGTCTGACATGGATTCCGAGAAGCCGACATTCATGTCACACGAGCTGAGACTGATTCTCCTTAAAGCTCGGGAAGACATCTCCTCAAGCTTTAACTTTCTCCGGAGAGGCTAGGTTTATCGCCTGGTGCCTGAAGCGGCCCTTTTTTGGGGAATGCCGACAGGGCTCAAGGCATTTTTGGAACCGCCAAATGTGTGTGTGTTTATGGTCCTGCGCCTGGTTCCCACAAAAAAGGCCATGTGCCATACTCGCGAGTATGTGGGGCGGTCGGCAATTATCAGGTTCTGTATTAAGTTACAGGCTGCTTTATTTTTTTCTGCCAACTGGACGCTAGTTAGAACCCCGACATGTATGTGCTAATTTTATTATTGTTGTTATTCTACAAGCACCACTGTTATCTGAAAGACGGGAAAGTTGCTCAACAACTTGGCATTAGTGTTTGTGAAGATCAAGGCCAAATTATTATCCTCTTAAAAAATCGATACAGCAACACAAGTTGGTTTGGTTTGGTTTTGTTGTTTAATGGCACGTCAACTCCTTATGGATTATTTAATGCGGAAGTTTGAGTTATTTGTAAATGATTTTCTATTGTCACACAATTTGAAAGTTGCTACTAAAAGCAGCTTCATCTTTAAAATAATTCTTTTCTTCTCCTGAGTGTTTTTTTCCTCAGAAGACGACCACTGGAAGACAAACTATACAGAATATATAGCCCAGTCGGCTTGGGGGGTAGAATACACCGACTGCATCACTGCACAAGGATAAGCCCGCCCCCACGAAGAGTGTCCTGTAGCCCAGTCGGCTGGGGCTGTAGAATACACCAACTGCATCACAGCAAAAAGATAAGAACCCCCACACAAAACGAGTGTCCTATATCCCAGTCGGCTGGAGCTGTAGAATACACTGACTGCATCACTGCAAAAGGATAAGCCCCCCCCCCAAAAAAAAAACCGAGTATCCTGTAGCCCAGTCGGCTGGGGCTGCAGAATACACCAACTGCATCACAGTAAAAAGATAAGAACCCCCACACAAAACGAGTGTCCTGTAGCCCAGTCGGCTGAGGCTGTAGAATACACCGACAGCATCTCCGCAGAGGAGTAATATCCCTCCCCTGAACGAGTGTCCTGGATATGACACTAGACAATCTCATGGTGAGGCTCCAGTAATGCTGGTGCTTTTAAGAATGCGGAGTACCCCTTCATTGCCATCGCTCCCAGGTCCACTCTGACAACGGAGTCCTATCTATGGATTAAATAGAACTGTTTGACATTTAAATTGAGTGCAAACTTACGACATGCTAAAATGAATTGTTTGAAATAGAACTGTTTGACATTTAACTGTGTGTAAACAAATGACTGATATTAAATTGAATTGTTAGTGATACATAGGAATACTTGGAACTGTTTAATGTTGTTGACTTATGCTAAATTAAGTTATTAAAAATAGAAATGTTTGATAATTTAACTGTGTGTATCTAAAAATGCGTCTACAAATTATGAATCATATATTAAAAATGTAAAAACGGGATTTGGCATTAAATAACCAACAATAGTTGATATGCCATAAAATAAAACCAAACCAAACAAAACCAATCAAGTTTAGCTTAATATGATATATTTGTTGGGCACTTTGTGAGAACCAAAATCGTTTAACTAATATTCGTTTGCGGTGACCAATGTTCTATTGGAAGGTGTCATAAACAGTTTTTATGACGAGGGCGTATCGATTAGTGCATAGCTTAGCACTTTGATATTAGCTGAGTATCGATCTGCGATTTTCATTTTATAATGTTCGATCTGTAATTTTCTCAGTATAATGCTCGATCTGTGATTGATATTCTCTGATTTAAATACATTGACAAGGAAAGAGATTATGCTTAAAATGAATGCTTTTTTCATAATTAGCCCATGGACTGGTTATTGTGTGTATTTATCCAACTGCTCCTTCGTCAAGAGCAGGATGTGACACAAGGTCAATTTTTAAGAGGAATATGCATTTACCCAACCCCTCCACCATAAGCAGGATGTGACACAAGGTTAATTCTTAAGAGGAGTATGCATTTACCCAACCCCTCCACCAAGAGCTGGATGTGACACAAGGTTAATTTTTAAGCAATGGTTTTGAATTCTGAGTTTTCCTTCTCCTAGACTGGTTGCCTTACCCAGCTGGATTAGCAGTACGTAAAATGCAAAGCGACTCATTCAGGATTTGAACTCTGGCCACCGATTCCATTTCCTACGGTGATAGCCGTTACGCCACAAGCACTTTTTCATTGGATATTGATCTATGTAAGTTTCTGTGGGAGTGGTGGTGAAGGTGGAGTGTCAGTCTGTATTTTTTTAAATCCGAAAACCGCGAACACTTACTCTTCATGCTATCAAAAATGCAGTTTTCCATTCACGCACCTTTCATTGCTGAAGACAACAAAACATAAAAAAAAACCCAACCCAAAAACGAACAAAATTTTTTTAAAAACTTGACTAAAATAAGAGAAAATACAGTAAAATAAAATAATGACATAATAGCCTAAAGAAAACAAATTGAAGCGATGGACACGAAGCAAGACCCCCCCCAAAAAAAAAACAACAGAAAGAAAAAAAAACAACAAAAAATCAAAGCAAAAAACAAACAAAAACCTAACAATAAACCAAATGAAAAATCAAGAAAAATTGAGACAGATGTTATAAGAGATCTTTTATTTTACGTCTTTAAATCCCTTATTTAAAAAAGAAGGAAGAACAAACGTCATCCATTTTTTTTCTTCCTCTTTCTTTCGCTATTCTTTCTTTAAATAAAAATAAACAAACAAAGAAAAAAACCCAAAACAAACAAACCCTTCGTTTCTTTGTGTTCCCTATTCTTTCCTTCATTCATTTCTCGATTATTCCTATTCATTGTCATACCGGGTTTTGTTTCTCAAAATTCAAGGATCCAAAGGGCTTCTTTCTTCTTTTCGAGCCTCGCTTTCAAAAAAAAAAGAAAAAAAGAAAAAGAAAAATGGCCGATTTCATTTTCTTGTCAGTGGGCAGCCCAAGGAGCCTGGCTTGATCAAAAAATAAGTGCCTAGTTTTCACCTAGTGACAGATGTTTTTAACTTAATCTAAAGTTCGTTTCCTTTTCTCTCTTGATTTTATATTTCGCCGAAGAGAAAAAACGACCCCCGTTTCCACGCAAATAATAAATAACACTGCTCTATTTCAAAACATTGGCACCGGAAGCGTGTATTCATCCCCAAATTTAATCTTCCAATTTCTTCAGGTGTTTGTCAGTTAGGGATAATCCTTGGGGGAATTTTCCAATTTTTGTCTATTTGCTGCTGTTTGCGAAATTTACGTTTTAGCCTGGTCCGAGGTCTTTTAAAAGGGATTTTCTGTTTAAATTTCAACTTTCTGTCTTAAAACTGCAATTGGCTACTATACCATGAACGCTATCTATCTATCTATCTATCTATCTATCTCAGTCTATTCTTATCTATCTATCTATCCCAGTCTGTTCATTTGTTTGTATGTATGTATGTATGTATGTATGTATCTATCTATCTATCTATCTATTTATCTATCTATCTATCTCAGTCTATTCCTATCTATCTATCTTGTATTTATCAAAGTTTTTAATAATAAAAATTAGTTCCCCGTAAACTATATCTATCTTCTTCTCATTCATATCTGCGTACATATAATTCACATTCCTTGAATCTTACAATCTACTAAATGGTAGACAGAATTCTATAACATTCCGAGCATTTCGATTTAAATGATAATAATCTTTTTCTTGTTTCTTACTTAATCCATTCATTCAGATAGATAGATAGAATACGCATGTTAAACTTTGATTTAAATTTTCAGTGTTTACTAAATGTTAAACAGGATACTATAATATTCAGAGATTTCTTTTCAATTTAACTGATGATGAAAAATAATACCAACACCAAAGAAAGGTGAAATTTTACAAGAAGAAAGAATAAAAGGAAAAGAATTCGGGAAAAAAAGAAAACAAAAATTAAAAAAAAGAAAAAGTTAGGTTAAAAAGAAAATTAAAAAGTGCAATTAAAACAATGCATGAATGTAAAATAAAAAAGCAAAAAAAAAAAAGAAATTGAAAAAAATAAATGAAATTAAAGGAAACAAAACAAAACAACAACAAAAAAAAAAAAAGAAAAAAGAAAAAGAAAGAAGAAGAAAGAAAAAGAAAAAAGTTTACAAACGAAAAGATGAAGGAAATTAACAAAATTAAAGATATTAGTAGGGAAAAAAAAAGAATACTGACGAAGAAGAAGAAAATGAAAAGAGTAAACGAAATTAAAGAAAAATCCAAAAGAACGAAAAAGCAAAAAAAAAGAAGGTTATGAAGGAGGAGAAAATGAAAAAAAAAAAAAGAAATAAACGGAATTAAATGAAAATGAAAAAGAAAGATAAAGAAAGAAGAAATAAAAAAGCATGAAAAGAGAAAATGAAAAATAAAGGAATTTAAAGAAAATTTAAGAGAACTAAAAGAAAAAAAAAAGAAAGAAATAGTGTACGAAGAAGAAAATGAAAAATGATAAATGAAAGTAAAAGAAAATGTAAAAGAACGAAAAAAGAAAAGGAAAGAAAAAGGGAACGAAAAAGACGATAAAAAATGAAAAAAAAAAGAAAAAACCAAAAACAAAAGAAAAACAAAATGTAAAAAAATAAGAAAAAAGCAAAGAAAGAAGATGAAAATCAAGAAGAATTAAATTGAAATAAAATTCAAAAGAATGAAAAAAAGAAAACGAAAGATAACAGCGACCGAAGAAGAAGAAATAAATAAAAAATCATGAACCAAATTAAAGGAATATGTAAATTAGGAAAAAGAAAAAGAAAAAAGAAAAAACTGACGAAAAAGAAAAAACTGACGAAAAAGAAAAAAAAAAGAAAAAATCCTTTACCAAAAAACTTGAAATAAACGAAAATACGAAGGAAAAAAAACACAACACAAAGGAGGAGGAAAAAGAAAGAAAGAAAGAAAGAAAGAAACTAAAAGGGAACAGATTAGAATGTACAAAAAGATAGATAGGAAGTAAAAGAAAAAATATAACGAAGAAGAAAATTTCAAATAGGTAACGGAAAATCAAATTAATGAAAGATATTTAAAAAATAAAATGAAATAAAAGAGACGAACAAAGAAAAACAATTAAAGAAGAAGAAGAAGAAGAAGAAGAAGAAGAAGAAGAAGAAGAACAACAACAACAACAACAACAACAACAACAACAAAAATACAAATACATAAATACATAAATAAATAAATAAATAAATAAATTGAAAAATAAAAAAATATATACAAAATGAAGGAAAACTTAAAAAAGAAAGAAAAAAAGGAAGGTAATAATAACAAAAAAGAACAAAATTGAAATATAGGAATATGTATAAAGGATATTCAAAAAATAAGTTTAAAAAGAAAGAGAAAAAGGAGGATGTAGGAAAACATGGATTCAAACAGAAAAATGACGAAATGAAAAATATTAATATGACACCCCACGAAAATAATTTGACCCCCACCAAAAAAAAAAAAAAAAAAAAAATTAAAGCTACAAAAAGACCCTCTCAACAAAAAGTGAAGAATAAAACCGACGCAGAATAAGAATATAAAAACAAATATTTCGATATTATTAAAGAACTTTAAAAATGAAACTAAAATATTAGAGGAAAATGAGCAACAAGAAAAAAAAAAAAAGAAAAAAGAAAAACGAAGAAAAATATCTTTGGAATAAAGAGAACGAAATAAATGAAAAAGCCGGAACGAAAAGAAAGAAAATGAAGAATGAAAATGACGAAGAGTAAAATTCTAAAACGTGTAAATGATATTCAAGAAAGAAATTTAAACCAAATAACCAACCAACACAGAAAAAGGAAAATAGAATAAAAAATAAAAAAGGAAGAAAAGAGATGAGAGGAAAAGAAAATAATAGAAAAGAAAAGAAAAGAAAAAAGAAAAAAGAAAATAAAATAAGGAAAAGAAAAAGGAGGAAAAGAAAAAAGGAAGAAAAGAAAAGAAAAGAAAAAGGAAGAAAAGAAAAGAAAAGAAACAGGAAGAAAAGAAAAGAAAAGAAAAAGGAAGAAAAGAAAAGAAAAGAAAAAGGAAGAAAAGCAAAGAAAAGAAAAAGGAAGAAAAGAAAAGAAAAGAAAAGAAAAGATGGGAACAATCGAAATGATAAAAACGAGGGAAACAAAAAAGCCAGAACTAAAAAAAAAATAGAAAGAAAAATTTTGAATGAAGAATATGAAAGACGAAGGATAAATAGAAAAGAGAAGAAAAAGAGGACCGTAAGTTATAAAAAGAATAGACGGAATGGGAGGAACGGAAAACGAAGAAATGCTAAGACTAAAAAATGAAAATGAATGAAATGAAAAAGTACGAAGGAAAAATAGGGGAACAAATTGAATGAAGAATAAAAAAGAAAGAACAAAATCAGTATACAAATGAAATTAATGAAGAAATATTAAAAAAAAGAAAAGAAAAAGAAGGATAATATAAAGAAACAAAGAACGAAAAACGGAATGAAAAAAAAAATGAAAGAAAATAAATTTAAGGCGAAAAAAGCTAAAGATTGTTCGGACAGAAATTCCCTGACCCCAAGGTTAACAAGATGGCGTTCACATGGCGATTCCACCCCCCTTTTCTCTGTCCTACCATTTCATTTTTATGTTACTCTGTCTTATCGGATTTGCATATAAAGAAGATGAATTGACAACGCAAATCTCGAAAGCGAAGACTAACAAACGGAGACAGGTAACGATTTAGAGAGTGGGGATGGGGTTAAGGGAGGAGGAAGAGAATGCAGAGACGGTGGTGGTGGTGGTTAGAAGACCAGAAAGAAAAAAAGAAAAGAAAAAAGAAGGAAAAGAAAGTGGCACTGGTTTTGGTGGGGGGGGTTGATTCAAAAGTGGTAAATTGCGAAAAATAGAAAAAAGGAGAGGGAAGGGCCGAGAAGTGAGGAGAGAGTCGCATTAAGGGCGCCAAAATAAAATGTAAAAATAGAAGAATGTCTTTTTGTCGTTGAAGCGAGCCGTTATTAGATGGAATGGCAAACTTGTTCTTTCTCTTTCTTTATTGACAAATGTCTTTGATTATTATTATTATTAATTTTTTTGTTGTTGTCAGGGAATTAGATAAGGGTCGGTCGGTGAGGCGAGGGAAATCTGGGGCCATCAGAGGGTTACATACCAAACCAGCAGAATGCCATTATATCTAATTATAAAGGTGTAAAAAATATTAAAACCTCATATATATATATATATATATATATATATATATATATGGGCATGTACAGAAGTACAGAGAGAGAGAGAGAGAGAGAGAGAGAGAGAGAGAGAGAGAGAGAGAGAGATGCAATGGTTTGACAGACGAAAAATGTAATCAGCAAATCAGGTTCGAATTTCGTCGAAAGCTGCTTGTGTTCGCTTAACATTAATCCCTTATGGAAAGGGCAGAACTCACTACTTCCTCGGCCATGTCCCATCACTTTGGTGGCTGGAGTATCTAAAGTGAGAGAGACAGACAGACAGACAGAGATAGAGAGAGAGACAGAGACAGAAACGGAAAGAGAGTGAGACAGACAGATACTAAAAGGGAGAGACAAAGAGATAGGTTGACATAGATAGATAGATAGATAGATCCAGAGAGAGAGAGAGAGAGAGAGAGAGAGAGAGAGAGAGAGAGAGAGAGAGAGAAGTTTGGTTTCTTTGTTTAATGGCATATCAACCTTCTTGAGTTATTTAATTCCAAAGTCATCTTTGTTGAAGAACAGTAATGATACTATTTTACTTATAGTTGGAGGAATCAGGGGGTTGTTGCCTTTCCCAAGTGTGTGTGTGTGTGTGTGTGTGTGTGCATGAGGAAGAGAGTGTGTTTATGAGTGTGTGAGAGAGATAGAGAGAGAGAGGGAGAGAGAGAGCGTGTGTGTGTGAGAGAGAGAGAGAGAGAGGGAGTATATGTGTGTATACACTCGATATCTGGAACAATACATACATAGGCAGTATGAAACAGAAATTAAGTACCACGTATTGCGACTAAATGTTTCACGCATTTACGATCATCAGGCAATAGTGACATTCTGATGAATTCCAAGTGTTATCACAAGGCAGCACATGGAATGCACGAAATAACAAGACGGAATCAGTTTTACATTAAAGAAAATTTTAACAAATATATGTTTGAATATTGAAGCCTTTTCCGTTCTATATTTTAATCTGGTTCTATTTTACGTATATTCCATGCTACCATTTCCATTTAAGAACCTGATAATCGGTAAAATGCAAGGACTTACTGTGTAACGTAGGAACAATAGATTATTAAAAAATATAGTTTCTTTGAGTCTCATTGTTCTCCCAGGCTATTATAGACGAGGGGTGAGTCCTTGATGAAATGGTTAACGTGTTGTATATTGGCCTCCAACCCGGCCAGGCCGTCATAATAGGAAATGCACCTGTGTAAATAATAGGTGTGTCCGGTCAAGGAATATCAGGATTATAACCTTGACCGTGGACAGGTTGAATGAGAGCAAAATTGTGACGCCCACAAGAAAGTGGGTGTTGAACTATTATATAAATCAGTGCACAGGAAGTTCAATCAGAGTTGGAGAAATGATTCTGTACAGAAAACAGCACCCAGCAGAAGGGGCCCTCGGGACCCCCCATTGAGCAGTTGGAGGTAAGATGCAGTTGAGAAAACCAGCACCCAGAGAGGTTGAGCTTCCAGGCCCCCGGTTGAGCAGCCCAGGAGAACGGGAAAGAAACGTGGTTATGGCCAATAGAGTGGGGGTCAACATGTTGCAGTTCTGTTCCGTCTCCAACTCCCTCTCACACACAACCCTTTCAAATAAAGTGAGAGGTATATTTTTTCTAAGAACTGTGTCGTTCGTTATTATTGTGTCGTCGTTATGATTCTGCATACATATGTAGATGTATATGTATTATGTGTTTGTATAGTTGGTCATGGCTATACAACAAACGTACTAGACTGCGAAATAATCAGTCTCTTCTTATCTATTTATATATTAGCTCTAAGCACACACACATCCCTCATCTCCCACAGCTATGGGGAAAATTGTACCATCACTGTTCTTCCACAAGGATGGCCTCAACATTGAATAACAAATGAAGGTTGATACGCCATTAAACAAAAAAAAAACAGCAACAACAAAAAACCCATACAAAACGTCGTTATTCTCCTTTCCTTGTTTTTTACTGAAGTGTTTTTAGGCTTTGTTCATGATTCATAAGAAATAATTATTGGTTTCAAGCAATAGTCTGGTCTTGTTTCTTTGTTTAATAGCATATTAACCTTCATGGGTTATTTAATGCCAAAGCCGTCCTTGTAGAAGAACAGTTGTGTTACTATCTAACCCATAACTGCGGGTTAAGTAGGTTCATAATTTTCTCAAGGGTACCAAATAATAGCTATCCTTGTTAATCAGCTAATAATTGGATACTATGAACAAGTCTTTTGCTAAAAATGTTCTAAATAACTGTAGGTTTGTAGCAATTTAGGTTACGATATGTTCGCCAAAAGTCAAAGTTTTGGGTCGTATAGCTGTTAGGTCTTTCCTTGGAATGACCTTGTTTTTAGTGCCAACTAATAATTCTCAAACGGTAAGAACATGGTTTTAACAGCCCTTAAATATAAGATGAGGAGGCGGGAGTCATCGTGGCGTAGAAGCTAACGTTCTGGACTGCGGCATCGTAGTCGCGAGTTCGAACTCCAGTCGCGCTATTACGTTCACTTTCGCACCAATGAGAAAGATATAAATTCCAATCACGTACTTGTCAGGTGTTAAATAGTATCACAACAGTTCATCTTTAAGATTGGCTTTGGCATTAAATAACACACAAAGGTTGATATGCCATTTGAAAAAATCAAAGCAAACCAAATGGAGAAATTCTAACCTTGGGATGATTTGGTTTCGTTTCGTTGTTTAATGGCATAGCAACCTTTGTAGCAACCTTGGGAGGAGTAATTGGGATAAAACTTTATTTAAAGGAGGTTAATTAATGCCGAAGTCAGCCTTTTTTTTTAAATATGGTGTCCAAAATGTAATAATAATAATAATAACAACGATTAATCACATAATAAAAAAGGTAGGAAACTAGCCCAAAAGGAGTATAAGACTAGACATGACTGGGTAAAGGTGTTCCACTGAGAACTGTGCAAGAGATTGAAATTTGACCACTCTACCGAATGGTATATGCACAAAATAAAATCCGTCTTGGAGAATGGAACTGACAAAATTCTACGGGATTTTGAGATACAATAGATCACCTTACCCCCGCCAAACGACCAGACCTAGTGATAATTACTTAAAAAAAAAAGAAAAAAAGAGAACCTGCCGAATTGTGGACTTTGCTATCCCGGCAGACCACAGAATAAAAATCAAAGAAAACGAGAAGAGAGATAAATTCTTTGACCTTGGCAGAGAAGTAAAAAAGCTATGGAGCATGAAGTTGACGGTGATACCAATTGTAATTGGAGCGCTTGGAACTATCCCCAAAGATTTGGTTAGGGGATGGAAGACTTAGAAATCAGAAGACAAGAGGAGACTATCCAGACAACAGTATTATTAATATCGGCCAGAATACCGGGAAGAGTCCCGGAGACCTGACGAGACTTGCTGTCACTCAGTCTCCAGTGAAAGATCATCAGCAAACGCTGGTGTGAAAAACTCGTGAGAAGTAAAATAATAATATCTTTAGGGGGGTGCTTAACATCACGGTTGTCGTCATTGGAAATGAAATAGGTGACTCGAGTTCGAATCCTGGAAGAAACTGTCTGCATTTCCCGTCTCACTAATTTCCATGGGAAAAGCATGAGTCCGTTTGTCCCTTCATGACAGGGTTCTTTATCTTTGGTTAGGCAACCAAGCAAGGAAAACTCTGAATCTAAAACCAGATGTTTTTCTCTAAAAAATTGACCTTGTGCTGCACCCTACGCGTGGTGGGGGTGTCCTCGTGGTGTAATGGACTGCGGAATCGTAGTATGCGAGTTCTTACTCCAGTCGTGCTATTATGTTCACTTTCGGACAAATACCCTTGGGAAAAGTATGAACCCCCTTATCCTCCCAGCTATGGGTTAAATAGTACCAGTACTGTTCTTCTAGGAGAATAGCTTTGGCATTAAATAACCTATAAAGGTTGATATACTATTAAAAACAATAATAAACAGTTACAAAATAAAGGGAATACGAATGTTCCCTAACCTCCAAGCAAAAAATAACCCCAAACAGGTTGACATGTCATTAAAATCAATCTATCATCAAAAACCATAACACTGTCTCTCAATAGTTGTTACATCTAGTATATAAAATTTATATATATATATGTAAATGTCATAACTATTATAAGATATGACCATAACTCTATTGGGGGGTGTCCTCGTGGTGTAATGGTTAAAGTGATGGACTGCGGAATCGTAGTATGTGAGTTCGTACTCCAGTCGCGCTATTACGTTCACTTTCGGCCAAATACCCTGGGGAAAGGTACGAACCCTCTTATCCTCCCAGCTATGGGTTAAATAGTACCACTACTGTTCTTCTAGGAGAATAGCTTTGGTATTAAATAACCTACAAAGAGTTGATATGCCATTAAATAGAGAAACCAAACCTACTCATGATGGAGGCTTTCGGTAATGCATACAATTTTTGCTAAGATGTGGCACAAGGCCATATGAAAGGGGCGCCTAATGAATTATTGCTTCAAGTTACCATTCTTAATGCTCATAATTTCAATAGAGAGATATGGTTTCAAGTATTCCTATCAAATGCCAATAATCATCAAATAGATGATATCCTGACTGGTACAACTACTATAGGTCAGAGTTGACCTGGGAGTAATGGCAAGAGTAGGCATGACTGGGTCGGAAAAATGATCTCTCAGGAATTGCGCAAAAGATTGAAATTCAACCATGCTGACAAATGGTACTCGCACCGAGCAGAATATCTTCAAGAATGAAGATTCATGAAATTCTCTGGGACTCTGAGATACAAACGAACCACCAAATGTCGATTAGAAGCCCAGACTTGGTATTAATTAATAAGGAAAAAAAGGATTTGTCAACTATAGTATTTTGCCGTTTCAGCTGACCATAGATTGAAGATAAAAGAAAGTGATAAGTTGACGAATGTCTCGATCTTGCAAGATTGCTTAAAAACGTTGCTGAGCATGAAGGTGACGCTATAGTTGTAGTTGGAATGGTCCTCAAAGGTCTGGAAAAGAAACTTGAAGGACTGAAAATCAGAGGAAGAATCGAAACTATCCAGACCAGTGATAAAATCAGGTAAAATACTAAGTAGAGTCCTGGAGATCTGAAGGGATTCACAGTCACTGAGTCTTCAGTAAAAAAAACCAAAAAACCCCAGTTGAAACTGGTGGAAAAAACTCACAATAATAATGATAATAGTAAGAAATTTAAATTCGACCATACTAACAAATGGTATATGCACACCCCAGCACCTGTCCTAGAAAATGCCACGCATAAACTCCAATGGGACTTTAACATACAAATAGATCACCTAATTCAGGCCATAAGACCAGACTTAATAATAATCAACAAAAAAAAAAAAAAAAAAAAGAGAACTTGCAAAATAGTCGACTTTGCTGTTCTGGCTGACCACAGAATAAAACTTGCTAGGGAATTGAAAAAAAAAACTGTGGAACATGCAGGTGAAAATTATACCAATTGTAATTGGTGCGTTTGGAACAGTAACTAAAGGATTACTAAAGGGACTAGAGGACTTGGAAGTTGGCGGACGAGTGGAGACCATCCAAACGACAGCATTATTGAGAACGGCCAGAATACTAAGAAGAGTCCTGGAGACTTGAGGAGACTTGCTGTCACTCAGACTCCAGTGAAAAACCATCGGCTAATGCTGATGTGAAAAGCTCTGATGAGTGAATAATAATAATAATAATAATAATAATGATAATAATGATACAACCAGAAACAATAGAGACAGAACAAGGATCAACAAAACAAAAATAACCATAAAACGAAAATGGAAAGAAAAACAACTGTATAGACATTTCAAGCGACAAACAAGCGAAATCTCACACGAGAAAACTTGGACATGGCTAAGAAAGGGAAACCTTGAGAGAGAAACTGAATCTCTTCTAATAGAAGCACAAAACAACGCCATAAGGACTATGTCAAAACAAGAATAGACAATACGCAAAAAAAAAAAAAAAAAAGAAACTGTAGCTTATGTAGTGATAGACACGAAACGATCAATCACATAATAAGCAAATGCAGCAAATTAGCACAAAAAGTGTATAAGACAACATACGACTGGGTGGGGAAGATGATCCACAGGGAATTGTGTAAGAAATTAAAATTTGACCATAAGAACGAATGGTGTATGCACAACCCAGAATCCGCTCTGGAGAATGAGACGCAAAAACTTCTCTGGGATCTTTAGATACAAACAGATCCCCTAATCTTGGTCAGATGACCTGACCTAGTGATAGTCAACAGAAAAAAAAAAAAAGAAAAAAAAAGAAGATATAAAGATAACCTGCCGAATAGTGGACTTTGCTGTTCCGGTTTACCACTGGGTAAAACTGAAGGAAAATGAAAAGAGAGATAAATACCTAGACCTTGCTAGAGAACCTAAAAACTATGGAACATGAAAATGACGGTGTTACTAATTATAATTGGCGCACTCGGTACAGTCACTAAAGGATGGGTAAAGGGACTGGAGGATTTAGAAATAAGAAAACGAGTGGACTCCATCCAAACTACAGCATTGTTGAGATCGTCCAGAATACGAAAAGAGTGCTGGGGACTTGAGGAGATTTGCTGTCACTTAGACTCCAGTGAAAAAACATCAACTGATAACCAAATGAGTAAAATAATACTACTAATAATATACGCTTTGATTAAAAATATAAACTATAAAATTTGGTTATTTTAAGTCGGGTGGGGTCATCCCTCATAAAGTAATTGGTAATTCTGAATCACTTGTGTCCCATCTGAAAATATTGAAAGAATTTTTACTTTAGTATTTTGTTTGTTTGACATACAGACTTTTTACCGAGAAAATTTGTCATATTTGAAAAATATGGTATTTCTTCCGGTTTTCGAAAGGAGATCCTGTTTACAATACAGGGTGGAATGATAAAATTGTCGTCATCAAGAAAACAACACTACAGCTTTGTTTTAAAACTTTTATTGAAAAAATCAATTAAGTTAACTTGATTATGTGTTAGAGGTGACATCTATTCAATGTAGCCGCCTTCAGCCTCAATCACCGCCTCGATATGGATCCGGAACTGGGAGCATGCCTTTTCCACAAGGGCCGGCGGGAGCACGGTGAATACTCGGCGGATGGCGGCGATCAGGCTGGCTTTGGTATTGTGGGAGGTCATGTTGGTGATGTTCTCGACGTATGACCAAATGAAGTAGTCCAGCGGGTTCAGGTCGAGGAGGAGGGGCCAGTGAGAGTAGGGTATAAAGTCGTAGCACTCCTTCTGAAGCCAAGCCAGGGTCTCTTTGGACTTGTGGGCCGGCGCCGAGTCCTGCTGCCACACCCAGGGTCTGCCACCGGCCACCTGATTGCACCAGGGGATCACCAAACTCTTCAGCACATCCACGTACACTTTGGTGTTGATTTTCGAGCCGACTTCGAAGACGTGATGTGGCCCACACTTGAAACCACACTAAAGACCATAACCGTTGCCGGAAACTTTGTTTTCATCACCCTGGGCGCGTCCCTGTTATTGGTGGCAATCCAGATTTGCATTTTGAGGGAGCTGGCAATGGTCCTGTTCTCATAACTTGGATCGGTTGAGAGCATGAGTTGTACAGCGGCGCATCTCCGATCTCACTCGTTGAACATTGTGTCACTTTCAGACTTGATAGAAGGCTCCTATCGCTTCTGGGATTTGTACACAAGTGGTCAAATAGTAGATGGTCAGCAACAAAAAAAGAAAACCGGTTTTCATTAAACGGAAATGGAATCATGTCTTCTTTTCTAAGGCGACAATTTTATCGTTCCATCCTGTATAAAGTTAGAGATTGTTTCGATATATATATCGAAACAATCTCTGACTTTCTGATACACAAGTATACCAGATATCGTTCTCTTGGTTTTATTTGCAAATGTCAACTTTGAAATAGAATTTCTTCCTCATACTTTTAGAAAATAATAAAAAGACGAACATAGTAAATTTAAATGGTAAATAGTTGGACATTCTGGGCTCTTTGACCTTGTGAGGGCACCAGATCTGGGAGAAGGGAAAGCTTTCAATTCAAAACTAGCGTCTTCAATGAAAAAGATAGGATACTGAGAAAAGTCTAGGAAAACTGAGGTGACTTACAGTCTCTCAGATTTCAATGAAAAAAAAAAACAACAAAAAACAAACAAAAAAAAAAAACAGTTAAAGCGGGTTTGAATAAAATCGCAAGGAGTCATCTCTGGGGATATACGAGTATTTAAATGGATAAAGCGTGGGACACAAAGCGCAAGTCGAGAAAGGTTAGCTTTTTCGGTTTTGATTGTCAGTAATTATTTATTCAAACAAATTATAATTACTATTTTCAAAGTATAAATTGAATGACTCTTCAGAATGTGGTAGATATTCGGAATGAGGTAGAAATTGAATAACTATTCAGAATGAGGTAGAAATTGAATGACTATTCAGAATGTGGTAGAAATTGAATGATTACTCGGAATGGGGTAGAAATTGAATAACTATTCAGAATGAGGTAGAAATTGAATGACTCTTCAGCACTAGTTTGGTTTGCTTTATTTTGTTTAATGGCATATCAACCTTTGTAGGTTATTTAATACTAAAATCATCCTCGTAGAAGAACTTAGTCCAGTCGGCTGAGACTGTAGAATACACCGACTGCATCTCTGCAGAGGGGTAAGAACACCACTACTCGATATGACATTAAACAATCTGATGATGAGGTTCCAGCAATGCTGGTGCTTTGGGGAATGCAGAGTATCCAATCATTGCCAGTACTCCGGAGTGGTAGCACTTGATCGGGTACTATCTATGGGTCAAATAGAATTGTTTGACGTTTAAACTGAGTGTAAACATCTGACATGTTAAACTTAATTGTTTGAAGTAGAACTGTTTGATCATTTAACTGTGACTAAACAAATAACTGATATTCAATTGAATTGTTTGTGATACATAGCAATACTCTGAACTATTTAACTTTGTTGACTTCGCTAAATTGAATTGTTAGAAATAAAACTGTTTGATCATTTAACAGTGTGTATCTACAGAATGTGTTTACAAATCATATATTTGATATATACGTATAAAGAGGATTTGGCATTAAATAACTAACAATGGTTGATATCCCATTAAACCAAACCAAACCAAACCAAATCATATATATATATATATATAAACAGGATTTGGCATTAAATAACCAACAATGGTTGATATGCCATAAAGCAAAGCAAAGCAAAACAAATCATATATATTCAATATATATGTATAAAGAGGATTTGGCATTAAATAACAAACAAATAACCAACAATCGTTGATATACCTTAAACCCCAACCAAACCAAATCATATATATTCAATATATATATATATATAAAGAGCATTTGGCATTAAATAACCGACAATGGTTGATATGCCATAAAACTCAACCAAATCAAATCCTATATATCTGATATATACGTATAAAGAGGATTTGACATTAAATAACCAACAATGGTTAATATACCATTAAACCAAACCAAACCAAACCAAACCAAATCCTATATATTTGATATATATATATATATATATATATATATATATATATATATATATATATAAACAAGATTTGGCATTAAATAACCAACAATGGTTGATATGCCATAAAGCAAAGCAAACCAAACCAAACCAAATCATATATATTCAATATATATGTATAAAGAGGATTTGGCATTAAATAACCAACAATCGTCGATGTGCCTTAAACCCCAACCAAACCAAATTATATATATATATATATATATATATATATATATATATATATATATATAAAGGGTATTTGGCTTTAAATAACCGACAATGGTTGATATGCCATAAAATTCAACCAAATCAGACCTGTAGAAGAGCTGTAGCGATACTATTTAACCCATAGTGAGTATGAACCATTCCCTTTCTAAAGTGAACGTTATAACGTAACTTGCATTCGAACGTGCTTAATACTCGGTCACAGTCCATTACACCAGCCACTACACCGAGTGGATCCTCCAGAAAGCTCTGGTATAAACAATTGTATACTGGCGGGTATTATAATATTAAGTTCAGCCTCGGGTAAAAAATATCGACTGACCAATCTTACAAAAGTTTTTTTTCAGTTTTTCTTAATCCATGAAGAATAAAAAGTAAAAGTAAAGTTAGCGACAGCAGTCGAGGGTAACGCAAAGGCTCCCTTTTCAAAAGCTACTATACCGAGGCGTATGTGATGGGGGGGGCACTCATTTCCCTGGATAGCTCCACTTTACTCTTGATCCTTAC
The DNA here is from genome assembly GCA_963585895.1 of Sepioteuthis lessoniana. NCBI lineage: Eukaryota > Metazoa > Mollusca > Cephalopoda > Myopsida > Loliginidae > Sepioteuthis > Sepioteuthis lessoniana. The sequence continues at coordinate 58,086 of CAUZXS010004013.1, read as the reverse complement.
CTTATAATGCTGAGTATTAAGCAAGGCGGCATCAAGTACAATTTTTTGAATCTTTGGTATGACTCGATCAAGGATGGAACCCAGGTCTCCCGGACCATTGGCGAATACTATACCCATTAGACCAATGAGCACAAATCTGAGTCAAAACCTATTTCCCTTGGACGAGTCAAACGTTTTGCAATATTTTGGTAACGTAAGGCGCCATTCTATAGCTTTTGATATATTTAATCGAAGTCGTTAAGATGACAAATGACAGACACTGGACTATGAGATACAGAGCTCGCCTGATATTCTGATAACGCTAATCAACGAATTTGACCCTTTGGTTTTGAGCACGGCCTCGAAATTTACAGTTTTACGCCTACTTGACCTTGCCTGATCATCGAAATTGTTGCAACCAGAGTGAAATTTCTTCAACCATCTAGTTACTGTTCGGTGATCATTTGCGTCTTCATCTTTGGTTTTCAGCACGGCCTCGAAATTTACAGTTTTACTCCTACTTAACCTTGCCTGATTATCGAAATTATTGCGACCAGAGTGAAATTTTTTCAACCATCTAGTTACTGTACAGTGATCAACTGCGCCTTCATCTTTGATTTTGAGCACGGCCTCGAAATCTACAGTTTTATGCCTACTTGACCTTGCCTGGTTATCGAAATTGTTGCAACCAGAGTGAAATTTCTTCAACCATCTAGTTACTGTACAGTGATCAACTGCGTATTCATCTTTGGTTTTGAGCACGGCCTCGAAATCTACAGTTTTATGCCTACTTGACCTTGCCTGGTTATCGAAATTGTTGCAACCAGAGTGAAATGTCTTCACCCATCTAGTTACTGTACAGTGATCAACTGCGCCTTCATCTTTTGCAAAAAAAAAAAATGTTTCTAGCTGTTTCCGAGTTCGAACCCGTAAAGAATCATTTCCTGCATTAGACTACGTCACATGTTCTTTTGTGCAGTTTTCAAATCCCACATGGAGTGAAGCAATGTTGTATATCCACATAATACATATACATCTGCATGCAGAAATATAACGACGTAATGAAGACGAGCGAAGACACAGTTCTTTAGATAAAATATACCTCTCACTTTATTTGAAAGGGTTCGAAAGGGTTACTAAAGGTTTTACTGTGTGAGAGGTGAGTTGGAGACCGAACAGAACTGCAACTTATTGACCCCCACTCTTATAGCCATAACAGCGTTTCTTTCCCGTTCTCCTGGGCTACTGAACTGGGGTCCTGGGGGCCCAGCTTCTCTGGGACATGGTCCTCATTCCAGCATCTTCTCTCCAATTGACCTGAGCTCCAACTGGTTTGAATTCCTGTCGCCGGGGTTATATAATAATTTGACGTCCTCACTTCTTCCTGCGTGCGTCACAATTTCGCACTGAATTCGACCCCTCGACAGTCAAGGTTATATCCTGATATTCCTCGACCGGATGCACCTGTTATTTACACAGGTGCATTTCCTATTTTGACAGCTTGGCCAGGTCGGAGGTCAATATGCAACAGCAGTGCACACCCTGTCAGCACACCGGCTACCGCTATACTACTTTCTTTTTAGTGCACCGTAGTCTTGCTTTCTTATATGTAGTTGTCACGTTTGGCTTTTCTGTATTTAAACCTCATTTTATGAAATCTGTTTATGAGAGTTCTGTCACAAACATTAACTCCTGTTTCTGTCCATTTATTTTTCACTTACATGGTCATCCATTTTCTACTAGCCCAATCAGCTGGGGCTGCAGAATACACTGACTGCATCTCTTCAGACGGGTAACAATCTAGCCCGCAATTTTGGGGGGTGCCCTTGGTGTAATGGCTATCTTCGTAGGAAATGGACACGGTGACACGAGTTCAAATCCTGGCTGAGACTAACTGCATTTCACATAGCACTAATACCCTTGGGAAAGGTATGAATCCAATTATTCTCCCACCAGCTATGGGTAAATAGTAGGGCAGACTAGCTTCTTCAGCCTTGGTGAGGCAACTAGTCTAGGAGAAGGAAAACTCTGAATTCAAACCTGTTAAACTTCGCTTAAAAATTGACCTTGTGTCATATCCTACCCGAGCGGAGGGGTTGGTAAATATGAACAATCTACCCCGCAATGAGTGTCCTGGATACGACTATAAACAATATAATGGTGAGGCTCTAGTAATGCTGAAGCTTTGGGGAATGCGGAGTGCCCCTTCATTGCCATCGCTTTCAGGTTCACTTTGGCCCGGGGTAGTAGCATCTGATAGGGGTCAAAAAGAACTGTTCGACATTGACACTGAGTACTTATGCTAAACCGAATTTTTTGAAATAGAACTGTTTGATCATTTAATTGTGTGTAAAACAAATGACTGATGTTTAATTGAATTGTTAGTGATACATAGTAATACTTGGAACCATTTAATTTTGTTGACATGCTAAACTGAATTGTTTGAAATAGAACTGTTTGATCCTTCAACTGTGTATAAACAAATGACTGGTGCTTAATTAAATTGTTAGCGTTAAATAGCAATACTTGAACATTTAACTGTATGCAAATAGATAATTAATAATAAATAGAATTATTCGTATTGGATAGAAATCATATATTTATTATATATGTACAAAAAGGATTTGGCATTAAATAACCCACAATGGTTCGTATGCCATAAAACTGGCAAACCACAAACCATTTTCTCTATGCAAAACATATTGCTTTAAGGATTTTTTCCGTGGTCTATCAGTATGCTTTCCTTTTTTATCTTCCCACTACTTTTAAACTTTATTACATTTCACCAACACGTTTCATCCAGAAATTATGGATGTCCAAAATACATTGCCCAGTCGGCTGGGGCGGTAGAATACACTGACTGCTTCTCTACAGAGGGGTAAGACCCCCTCCCGCAACGAATGTCCTGGATATGACACTAAACAATCTGACGGTGAGGTTCTAGTTATGCTGGAGCTTTAGAGAATGCGGAGCACCCCTTCAGTGCCATCGCTCCCATGTCCACTCTGGCCTGGAATAGTAGCACCTGATAGGGCCCTATCTATGGGTCAAATAGAACTAAGCGCATATTTATGCTAAACTGAATTGATTGAATTAGAACTGTTTGACTAAACTGAATAGCTTGAAATAGAATTGTTTTTGACAATAAACTGTGTACTTACATTTAAACTGTGTGCTTATGCTAAACTGAATTGTTTTAAATTGAATAAATTTTGACATTGAAACTCTACTTACAGTAAACTGAATTGTTTAATATAGTACTATTTTGACATTCAATTACGTGTGGATGAAACCTATACTTATACTAAGCTGAATTGGTTTGAATTAGAACTGTTTGACTAAACTGAATAGCTTGAAATAGAAATGTTTTTGATAATTAAACTGCGTACTCATGCCACAGTGAATTGTTTAGAACTGACTATTTGCATAAAAATGGATTTGGCGTTAAATAACATACAAAGGCTGAAATGCCATAAAATCCAACCAACCAAAACACCTGATAGCCTCAAATATTCTCATTGGTTATGAATATTCGCTGAAAAATTTCACATAGATGCAGCAAATCATTTTGATAACATTACAGGAATTAATTTTCTAGATACGTGCAATTCCTCACTGTTTAATAGCTTTACTGTCAATTAATAATTGAAAGTTAGCGACCGTAGTCCCCTTTTCATTAGCTACTTGATAGAGATGTAGAGGAGGGCGCCACTCCTTTCCCTAGATTGCTCTATTTACCTTGGATCCATACCAAGTAAGGCTGAGTGTTAAGAAAGGAGGCAACAAGTACCATTTTTTGAGTCTTTAGTATGACTCAACGTGGGATTGAACTCCGGCCTCCCGGGTCATTGGCAAACGCTCTGCCCACTAGGCCAATGGGACTATTAATAGTTGTTTAATTATAATTTAATTGTTGTACTATACATGTAGAACGTCATGTAGTCTTTCCAGATTATGTTTGGTTGGTTGGATTTTATGGCATATCAACCTTTGTAGGTTATTCAATGCCAGATCCATTTTTTAAATAAATAATCTGTCCTCTTTCAAACAATTCAGTTTAGCACGAGTACACAGTTTAATCGTCAAAAACATCTCTATTTAAAGCTATTCAATTTAGTCAAACAGTTCTAATTCAAACAATTCAATTTAGTGTAAGTATAGTTTTTGATCCACACGCAGTTAAATATAAAACAGTTCTATTTCAAGTAATTTAGCTTAGCGTAAGTACGCAGTTTAATTCTATTTGACACATAGATTAGGACCCTATCAGGTGCTACCATTCCAGGCCAGAGTGGACCAGGGAGCAATGTCAATGAAGGGGTGCTATGCATTCCCCAAAGCTCTAGCATTACTGGAAACTCACCATCAGATATTTTGTTTCATATCCAGGACACTCGCTGGGTGTGAGGGTCTTACCCCTCTGCAGAGAAGCAGTCGGTGTATTCTACAGTCCCGGCATTCTGGGCAACTTTCCAGATGAGAAAATGTTAACAGCTCGGCGTCTGAATCTTGTGATTTGGTCTGATGATTCGAAAAGAAATTACGTCTTCTAGTTAACGGTTCCTTTTGAAGAAAACCTTGATAGGTTACATCTACGATAACAGAAAAAGTACGAAAACCAACGAGAACAATGCATACAAAACGGCTGGATACTTAGATTTTATCGTTAATTCGACCTCTGCATATTTAACTTGGACAGCTATCAATAGACTATCAGTCATATGGAGGTCAGACCTGTCTGATAAAATAGAGCACAGTTTTTTCCAAGTAGCGGTCGTGTCAATACTGCTATATAGATGCACTACATGGACGCCAACTAAGCCAATGGATAGAAAGCTTGACGGCAATTGCACAAGAAAGCTGTGTTGAACAAGTTCTGGAGGCAGCCTCCTACAAAGCAGCAACTATACGGACACCTACCACCCATCCTAAAAAAAGCATCCAAATTAGACGAGCAAGACATGCAGGCCACTGATGGAGAACTAAGGGCGAGTAAGTAAGTGATGTACTCCGGTGGACCCCCACACACCGACGAGTAAGAGTAGGGCGACCAGCTAGAACCGATCTACACCAGCTCGGTACTGATACAGGGTGTAGTATGGAAGACCTCCTAAGAGCGTTGGACGATAGGAACGAGTGACGGGAGAGGGTGAGCGAAATCCGTGCTAGCGGCACGCCATGACAATGATGATGATATCTAACTAACTCGGCTCGTCACCAGCAGAAAAATGTAAATATAAGGGTCGGACAAAATAATGGAAACATCTGGAAATTTCAAATTTGTTTTAATATAGTTGTTTTTTTATTGCAGCCCTCTCGTGAAATCTGGCTTTGTGTAGCTCCCTTCTTACAGTTTTTGAGCTCAGCTATTATTTTCGGAACTGTATTTTTGTGATCCTTTCTAACAATTGGCGTTAGAGTCCGATGGTCCCTATCAGACAGTTTTGCTTTCTTCCAGAGTTTGGCTTCAGTGAGGAGGTTTTTCCTTCTTTCTCAAATGCTGTCATTACTTTCGAGACAGTACTCCTGGCTACACTAAAAACGGAATTCAGCGGTTTTTGTTAGACTTGGAATAACAACACTTTGAGCTCTTTTCAAGTTTGATAGCTCAGTCATTTTAATGAATTTTGATTAATTTCTTCCGATGATATCAGAAAAAAACAACAACAATTTTGGTAAAATAAGAAGAGAAAAATTAATGAATAAAAAAAATCATGAAAATAACAAATGTTTGATGGTTTTATAGGCGTTTCAAAGTTAGATGTTTCCATTTTTTGCCCAACCTCTGTATCTCAGGAGAATCCAAGATCAAAATCAGGCAGAAGATGCATCGGCATTGATCTGGTATTCCTACTCCGTGACGTAAAAACAACAAAGTCTGGTGGTATCGTAAGATACTGCTGTGGCCCCGAAACCATACCAGACCTTAGGATCATCATTTGATGAAGGCCTTGTTGGTAGCATTGCTGCTGTTGTCTTTGCACGAATTATTTACTTATATGAACAGTTCCATTTCACACAATTCAGTTTAGCATTAGTATGCATTTTAGTTTTATTTGACGCATCGTAAAGACCCTACCACTTCGGGCCAGAGTGTATCTGGAAGCGATGGCAATGAAAGGGTACTTCACATTCTCCAAAGCTATAGCATTACAGGACCCTCACGATCAGATTGTTTTGTGTCATATCAGGACACTCGTTGTGAGGTGGGGGTCATACCCCTCTGCAGAGATGCAGTCGGTGTATTCTGCAACCACAGCCGACTGGGCTATATTAGACAGGTATACGAGATACTATATAGAATTGGGTATTGATTTGTAAATGATAGAAATACTGGATAACTTAAAGATATGTTCATAAAAATAATTATAAATAAATAAATAAAAGTATAATAAAAAATAAACAATGTCATATTGAAAATATTTTTATTATGATTAAGCACCTACAAATGAATCAAATTTGTCATTAAATATCCCGTAAGGAGTTGATTAGCCGTTGAATAAATAAACTTTATCAAACCAATTTTCTGCATTTATTGATCGACTTTAAAAACATCTCAACCAGCTTAGGTTCAAATATTTCTATTTGATCAATAGATTTGAACCTAAGAGATACTGCCATTTCGACTCAAAATGTACCTGGGAGTAATGGCAATGAAGAGGTTCTCCACACATCTCTTGAACTGGATCCTCAATAACAAATTCAGATTTGTATTATACCAAGGACATCCCTGGAGATCTTACCCGCTCTGCAATCGATACAGTCAGCATAGTCTATTCTTTGAGGATAGAGAGACTATTAATCTCTATTTCTGTGTAAGATCTTATCAAATTAAACACGCCATATCTTCTTCCTAGAACCAGGGAGTGCCAACGCTTGCACCCCTTTGCAAGCCGCATCGTCGATTCTCACTGGCCTGACTGTCTAAATCTGACTGCGTGGTTCTCATATCACGTGGTCCCCCTCTGGTTACACACCTGTTCGACCGGCCTTCCCCGTCGCACTGTCATCCCCCTGTTTACTAATCACAACATGACAACTTGTCAAAGCACACGGGGTCACCAGGAACGAATCCAAAATCCATGTCAACAGTCATTATATAACAACTGGTCAAATATTGATTTAAAAAAAAAAGTTGTTGGTTTTGGTTTTATGGCCTATCAACCTTTTGTAGGTTATATAACGCTAAATCCATTTTTATGCAAAGAGTTCTATTTCCAACAATTCATGCTTGTAATATTAAATAAGGGACAAACCATGATATGAGAGGAAATATAGATATATTCTCAGGAAAAAGTATATACAATAGAGAGACTATTAGTAGACAAGAACATAGGATTAGTGAATCCAGAATAAAGATATAGTCCAACGATAGTATTGGCTTCCGTTATTACGGTAGCAAGTAAGGTGATCTAGTACGATCTCCCGTCTCCAACGCTCTAATACTATTCCTATAAGAAGCCGCTCTTCACCTTCTAGTCTGCCCTGGTATTAGTAGCTACTTCTACATATGGCAGATGGACTAGTTCATTGAGTGGAAAAAGGTGGGTGATACCCAACACATGAGTACACAGTTTAATTATTAAAATCATTTCTATTTCAAGCTATTCAGTTTAGTCAAACAGTTCTAATTCAAACCAATTCAGCTTAGTATAAGTATATTTTCCGTCCACACGCGATTAAATGGCAAAACAGTTCTATATCAAACAATTCAGTTTATTGTAAGTAGAGTTACAGTGTCAAAATTTCCACTTCAAAGAATTCAGTTTAACATAAATACGTAGTGTAAATGTTAGTACAGTTTTATTGTCAAAAGCATTTCTATTTCAAGCTATTCGGTTTAGTCAAACAGTTCTAATTCAAACAATTCAGTTTAGCATAAATATGCAGTTAGTTCTATATAACCCATAGATAGGGCTCTCTCAGGTGCTACCACTCCGAGCCAGAGTGGTCCTAGGAGCGATGTCAATGAAGGGGTACTCCGCATTCCCTAAAGCTCCAGCATTACTGGAACCTCACTATCAGATTGTTTATATTGTGTTATATCCAGGACATAATTGTGTCATATCCAAGACACTCGTTGGGGGAGGGGTCTTACTCCTCTGCAAAGAAGCAGTCGGTGTATTCTACAGCCCCAGCCGACTGGGCAATTAAAAAAAGAGTCAAAGATCAACCTATCTTACCATGTACAAGTCGAGCTGATATTTTCGTTTGGTTTGGTTGGGTTTTGTTATTTAATGCCAAATCCTCTTTATACATATGAATTAAATATATGATTTGTAAATACATTTTGTTGTAACCCAGTGGGCTAGGGCTGTAGAATACACAGACTGCATCCCTACAGAAAATTAAAACTCAGGTCCCCAAACGAGAGTCCTACATATGACACTAAACAATTTGATAGTGAGACTCCAGTTATGCTGGTGCTTTGGGGAATATGGAGTAACCCTTCATTGCCCTTGTTCCTAGATAGACTATGGGTCTGAGTGATAGCACCTGCGAGAACTGGTTGACCTTAATCTATCTGCAAAAGACTCGTTTAAAAATATTATCAAACAAAATCATATATATTTAATATATATTTATGAAAAGGATTCTTGCATTAAATAACTAACAATGGTTGATATACCATAAAACGGAATCAAACCAAATCACGTATATTCAATAAATATGTATAAAAAGGATTTGGCATTAAATAACCTACAATGGTTGATATGCCATAAAACCCATCAAAATTAAATCATATATCTAATATATATGTATAAAGAGGATTTGGCATGAAATAACCTACAATGTCATAAAACCAAACCAAACATTTTGTTGACAAGATTTTTAAACGGGCTTGAGCTCATTTTTGTACACAGTTAAATGGTTCTAAGTGTTACCATTAATCACTAACAATTCAATAAAACATCAATCACTTGTTTATACACAGTTAAGCGGTCAAACTGTTCTATTTCTAACAATTCAATTCAACATGCCATGTTGCTTGCTCACAGTTTAAATATGAAACAGTTCTATTTGAGCCACTGATACGTGCTACCACTCCGAGTCAGAGAGGACCTTGGAGTAATGGCAATGAAGAGGTACTCTACATTTCCCAAAACTCTTGGATTGAAGCCTCACCATCAGATTGTTCAGTGTCATATCAGGATACTTGTTTGGGCGAGGGTCTTTCCTCTCTACAGAAATGCAGTCGGCGTATTCCCCAACCCCAGCCGATTGAGCTTAGATATTTTTCATCTTGTATATTATCCAGTAGATTTTTTATCGGGATTTTAAGGGAGTAGCCAGGCGTCCCCTAAAAATTAGAATTGATAAACACTGATTTCACCGATTATTGATTTTGGTTAGAAAACTCGACTAATACGCGAAAACATCAGTATAGAGCGTGAGTGAATATCAATGGGGAGCAGGATCAAGAGAAAAGATTTGGTTTGTTTAATAACATATCAACCTTCCTGGGTTATCTAATCTCAAAGCTATCCTTGAAGAACACCTGTCATACTATTTAATCCATTGCTGGAGGGATAAGAGTGTTCATTTCTTTCCCGAAAGGGAACGAAATATAAGCGAAAAGGGAAAAGTATAGAATAAGCTAGAAGAAAAGGGATTGAACAAGAAAGAGAAAAAGAGAGTGATAAAGAGAGAGGGTAGACAGAAATAGATATAGATGTAAAGGGAGAAAGAGAGAGGGAAAGAAGGAGAGCGAGAGAGTGATAAAGAGAGAGAGAGAGAGAGAAGTATAGATAGTGGTTGAGAGATTGTGGGAGGTAAAGAGAGAAAGGTTGAAAGATAGATAGGGAATGGAGCAGAGAGAGAGAGAGAGACAGAGAGAGAGAGAGAGAAAGTGGCAGATAGAGATGGGTATAGAGATCGAATTAAAGAGAGTGGAAGAGATAGATAGATAGATATACTGACAGAGAGACAGAAAGAAAGAGAGAGAGAGATGAGAGAGGAGAGAGAGAGATAGTGACATAGAGAATGTGAGAAAATGTGCTAGGGAGAGATGGCTATATTTAAAAAGAGAAGTGGATAGAAAGCGGTAGACATTATTAATATTCGAGAGAGAGAGAGAGAGAGACAGAGAGAGAGAGAGAGACACAGAGACACAGAGGCAAAGAGACAGACAAACAGACAGACAGAGACATAGAGAAAGACAGAGAGAGAAGAGAGTAGAAAGAGAAATAGAGAGAAAGATGTTGACTGGTGAATAGATAAATAGATCGATAGACAGTGAGATGGGGAAGAGAGAAATTTAGAGAAAGATAGATAGAATGAGAATGAGAGAAAGAGAGGGGGAACAGAAATAGAGAGAAAGATGTAAGCAGATAAATTGATAGAAAGGGAGAAAGGGAGAAAGAAAGCGAGAGAGTGTAAGTAAGAGAATGAGAGAAAGAGAGAAATATGGAGAAAGAGAAAGCGAGAGAGAAAGAGAGAGTGAGTGGAAGAGAGAGAGAGAGAGAGAGAGCAGAAGAAAAGAAAGAAAGAAATAGAAAGAATGGTAGAGATAGATAGAAGATAGATTTACAGAGAGTTGTAAGGAAGTGAAGAAAGTTGTCGGCAGATGGCGCTTCAATATGGCGACGAGTTATTTGTCCTGTTTGGACGGGGGACAGGGTATTGCGAGGTGGCGAAGAATTTGGTGGGAATTTGTTGGCAAGAACGAAAACTCTCTGGGGAATTGGTTCATCCTGACAAATCTCTTTTGAAGATTGAGAAGAAGACTTTTTAAGATTTGGAGGGTTAGGGTTAGAGTACAGCATGGTGTGAGGGAGGGAGAGAACTGGTTTTCGACGAAGGGACACGAAGAGAACAGGGAGAAGAGTAGTAGGCGGAGAAGATGGGGTTAAGAGAGGCAGTATTAAGAAGAGGAGAGGTAAGAGGAGAAGTAGGAAGCGAGAAGCAGATAAGAGAAGGAAATCAAAGAAAAATGAGAAGGAGGAGAAAAGAGAAAGAAAAGCAAGAGAAGGGAGAAAGAGTGGCAAAGAAAAATTGGAGATAGAAGTAGAAGAGGAAGATAAACGAGCGAACGAGGAGTGGAAGTCGAGGAGGGAGAGTAGTGAGAGAGAGAGAGAGGGAGAGAGAGTGGGGAGGAGGAGGAGGATAGCGAACAAGAGAGGAGGGTGAGTATGGCGAAGAGGAGAGGAAGAGGAGGAGGATAGCGAAGAGGAGAGGAGGGTGAGGATAGCGAAGAGGAGAGGAAGAGGAGGAGGATAGCGAAGAGGAGAGGAGGGGGAGGATAGCGAAGAGGAGAGGAAGAGGATGAGAAAAAGGAAGAAAACGTTTGATAAGCACGAACAAGGTAAAAACTCTACTTTTACTTCTAAAATTTCTATTATTAATAATAATCCTATTAATAGTCTAATAATAATATAATTATCTAATAATAATAATAATAATAATAAGATTAAAGTAAAAGACTAGACATGATTGAGTGGGGAAGGTAATCCATTGGGAATTGTGCAAGAGATTGAAATTTGACATCACATGGCACTTACACAAACTAGAATCCGATCTGCAGAATGAGACACGCAAAATTCTCTGGGATTTTATGAGATACAAACAGATCACCTAATCACAGTCAGAACACCAAACCTAAGGATAATTACCAAAAATAAATCAGAGCGAAATAAAAAGAAAACTAGCTGAATTGTGGATTTTTGCTGTTCCAGCGAACCACAGAATGAAAATCAAAGAAAACGAAAAGAGATAAGTACTTAGACTTTGCTAGAGAGCCAAGAAAGCCTTGAAGCCGGAGGGTGATAATGATACCCATTGTAATTGGAACACTCGGAATAGTCCCCAAAGGCTTGGTAAAAAGGACTGGAAGACTTAGAAATTAGAGAACAAATGAAGACCTTCCAAACTACTGTCTTGTTAAGATCGGTCAAAATACTGAGAAGAGTCCTGGAGTCTTGAGGATACTTGCAGTAACTCAAGCTCCAATGACAGACTATTAGCTAACGTTGGTGTGAAAAACTCGCTAGGTGTAATATAATTAATGATAAGAACAATAGTGGCGATAATAATACTGTTATAATAATAATAAGTAAAAAGTGATAAACTAATAATAATAATATTAAAAAATAATCTAATAATAATCTAAAATAATAATAATGATAATTATGATAATATTATTAATAATAATAATAATAATAATAATAATAATAATAACAGAAATAATAATCAATCTGTGGGTATGGTATAGTCACAATATGCTACCCATGAAAAAAATGAAAAATCGAAGCAACTCAACGTGGGACCAAGACAACAGGTTTTGGGTGTCATGATCGGCAGGTGTTCCCTTGATAGCCAACATGAGGGATCCGACCGGCCTCCTGCGAATGTTGGCTGTCATTTTTTCTGGTACACAAACAACAACTACAGCAAGTATCTGACTCGGAGACACAAACGGAAAAAACGAACCGAAAAGACAAGAAAAATGAACTTCACTGTTATTTTAGGAGCAATCCTACACTAAAAAGGTATATAAAAAGAATGATTGAAATCTAGGGAGAATCCAGTAGATTTAACACCAGTCAAAGACTTTCTGACCAAGATAAAATTACATTAAAGAAAGGTTTCTTTTCTGTATATTAGATACTATAAATATATAAACAAGTAAATACGAAAGGATATGAACAAGATCCTCCAACTCCAATCGAAACACTAAATAGTGAAAAACAAGAGCCTCTTGACCGAATTTGAAACAATAAATACAGAAAACCATAACACCACACACCTCAATACTACAAAACAAACGTTAATACAAGAAGACAAAATAAATATAAAATTAATAAATAAATCATGCCTAAAAAGAAGACTATATTACCATCCCTCAGGAACCAAGACAAGCAAAAAACCAAAAGGATGAACAACTTATTACGAAATTGCAGAGAACTGACAAGGACAAAGCAACAACAGGATGCAAAGGAAGCAAAACAATTTCGGAGTAAAACATGAGAACAGAAAGGCTGAATGGATATATAACATAGTAGAAGAATTGGACATGGGAGGACGAATGGAGACCATTCAAACTACAGAATTAGTGAGATCGGCCAGAATACTGAGAGGAGTCCTGGAGACTTGAAGACACTTGCTGTCACTCAAAATCTACTGAAGGTCCATCAGCTGAAACTGTTGAAAAAAAACTCTCAGATTAATAGAAGTAGTAGTAGTAATGATAATAATAATGATAGTATTGTTGATAATAACAAAAAGAGTCTAATCATCATGTCGCGTCATCAGTGAGGATCTCCCTGTCCCTCTCCCACCTCTCGTCTCTATTGTTCATCACTTCCGGTTGGTCTTCAAAGCTACATCCTGTGTCGGCACAGAGCTGATGTATGTAGGTTCTAACTGGTCGTCATGCCTTTGCCCGCCTATGTGAAGGGGTCCACAGGAGAATGTCACTTATTCCAGCATTGTCCTGCATTTAATACTAAATTAAAATATGAACAATACGGAATTAATATCAATAATAATAATTATAGTAATGATAATAATGATAATCTAATTTTAATGATTCGATAAGATGGTGTTGTCAATAATAATAAGAAGAATATAATGAAGAGTAAATAATAATAATAATGATAATAATAATATTACAAAACTCTCTAGCAGAAACCTTATCAAAGGAATAAATACTTGGGCTGTACCACTCGTTAAATACTCGGGACCCTTTCTGAAGTGGACCAGAGATGAACTTAAACAAATGGACCAGAGAACTAGAAAACTAATGACCAAGCACAAGGCATTACATCCCAGAGACGACGTTGGCAGACTATATGTATCAAGAAAAGAGTGAGGAAGAGGATTTACCAGCATCGAAGACAACGTTGACACATCGATACAACGACTCGAAGACTACAGAGAAAACACGAACAAGGACTGATTACAGCCATCAGAAACAATACTGACAACACGATAGATTACAGAATGACAATAACCAGGAAACAAGATTGGGAGGAAAACAACTCTATGGGCGTTTTAAACGAATAATAAATAACATTTCACACGACAAAACCTGGACATGGCTAAGAAAAGGAAGCTTTAAGGGAGAAACGGAAACTCTCCTAATAGCAGCACAAAACAACGACATAATAACCAACCATATCAAGGCGAGAATAGATAAGACTCAACAAAATAGCAAATGTAGGCTATGTGGCGACAGAGATGAAACCATCAATCACATAATAAGCGAATGCAACAAATTTGCACAGAAAGAGTACAAGACTAGACACGACTGGGTGGGCAAGGTGATCCACTGGGAAATGGGCAAGAAATTTAAATTTGACCATACTAATGAATGGTATATGTACAACCCATCACCTATCCTGGAAAATGACACACATTAACTCCTATGGGACTTTGACATACACACGGATCACCTAATCTCAGCCAGAAGACCAAACATTATAATCAACAAAAAAAAGAAAATTTCCAAAATTGTCGACTTTGCTGTCCCGGCTGACCACAGAATAAAACTGAAAGAATGTGAAAAGGATAAGTACCTGCAAGAGAATTGAAAAAACTGTGGAACATGAAATTGAAGATTGTGCCAATTGTGATTGGTTCTTTTGGCATAGCAACTGAAGGAATATTAGAGAGCCTGGAAGATTTGGAAGTTGGCGGACGAGTTCAGACCGTCCAAACGACAGCATTATTGAAAACGGCCTGAATACTGAGAAGAGTCCTGGAGACTTGAGGAGACTTGCTGTCATTCAAACTCCAGAGAAAGACCATCAGCTAAGACTGATTTGAAAAAATTGGCGGCCGAGTGGAGACCATCCAAACGACAGTATTATTGAGAACGGCAAGATATACTGAGAAGAGTCATGGAGACTTGAGGAGACTTGTTGTCACTCAAACCACAGTGAAAGACCATCAGCTAACGCTCATGTGAAAAACTCTAAAGGAGTAAAACAATAATCTGATTCAATTTTTTATATTAATGTTATATTAATCCATCAAAAATGGTACATCGTAACGAGTATTTTGTTAGCGCAAGGGCATCAAAATTAATATAATTTGTGACTTACTAATGATAGTTTGAAGCTTTTTTCTTTGCCCTCATATTGATCATTATATTTTTGGAATAGAATTAAATTATAATTGTTCATTCCTAAATTTCTTAATCATTTACTTTGTTAATTTGCAATCAATTATTAAAAAATAACACGAAATGAAGAGAAAATTCCTGAAGTAAAGACCGAACGAAATTTATAATAATAATAATAATAATGTTCTAGTTGACCATAAGGTAACACTGAAAGAAAACGAAAAGAGAGATAAATACCAAGACCTTGCTAGAGAACCGAAAAAACACGAAATTGACGGTGATACCAATTGTAATTGGTTTGTTCGGCACGGTCACCAAAGTATTGGTACAGGGAGTTGGAAATAAAAGGACGAGTGGAGACCATCCAAACTACAGCATTGTTGAGATCGGCGAGAATACTGAGAAAAGTTCTGGAGACTTGACGAGACTTGCTGTCACTCAAACTTCAGTGAAAGACCATCAACTAACCCTGAAGTAAAAAAAAACTCTAAAAAGAGTTGGCACGGTAACTAAAGGATTATTTAAGGGCCTGGAGGATCTGGAAGTTGGTGTCCGAGTGGAGACCATCCAAACAACAGCACTATTGAAGACGGCCAGAATACTGCGAAGAATCCTGGAGACTTGAGGAAACTTGGCCTGGTGTTTTCGAATTTGATTCGTCTTTTAGGAAATCTTTAGTGAAAAACTTTAATGAGTAAACAATAATAATAATAATAATAATAATAATCCAACTGGCTAAGAAGATAGACGCAAATAATGACCGGCGGAGGAAGATGACAGTCGAAAAGCAAAGGGAAACACCGTTTTAATAGCAATGATAACTATTAGAAGAGACACGAAAAAAAAAAGGTGACGTAAATGAATTTTAAAAAATGTCACTAACTAAATTATCGAAATGCTTTGCATGTGTTTGTATTTTCTATTTCACTTGTGTATAATACTTGTGCCTGACTACGGAGAAATAATGGAAAAATTAAGACCTCATGGTCGAAAAAGATGTAGAAGTAATAATAGCGAGAGGATCTAGTGTGTGCAAATGATGGGAAAGTACAGAATTAACATAAGAGGGAAACAGGGTAGTCTTCGCAGTCAAGTGACTAACTTTGTCAATCAAAATCATTTAACTATAGCAGGGAGACCCAAATTATATCAAATTCCTAAAAGCAGAACGAAATTCTCAATAGTTGTATGACATCTCATAGCTCAGGGTTTAAAGAACAAAATACCAGTTATACGGAAAAGAAAAAAGTCCACGGTGGACTTTTACGATATTAAAACTTAATAAATTTACAAGAGAAGTTTTGTGTTTTTTTTTTCGTGATCCGCTTAAGAGTTCTCATAGTTAAAGGGTACTTGATCACATCTGTGACAGGAGCGCGGATAATAAACATTTACTGGGTCAGGTATAACCACGATATACAACCCATGAAAAAAATCACAAATCAAAATTTAACTCAATGTGGGACAGAGACAAGAGGTTTGAGTGTCATGATCGCCAGGTGCTCCCTTGGTAGCCAACATGAGGGACATAATCGGAATCCTGTAAATGTTGGCTGTTCTCTTTTCAGGTACACAAACGACTAACTAAGCTGCAATTCAAATCAGAGGCACTAACGTAGAAAATGGACAAGGTAAGACAACAAACTTGTACTTCGCTGTTGTTTTAGAAGCAACCCATCTCAAAACGGGTATAGAAAAAGAATGACAGAAATTTGGGAATAATGCAACAGATTTCAGACAGATTTTCTGACTTAGAAATATTAGAAATTTCCCGACAAAAAAAAAAGAGAATCAAGTCAAGAAGACCCAAATACAATAATTGAGACATTAAACACTGAAGAGCAAGGACCATCTAACGGAACTGAACAGTAAAGTAATAATAATCGAAACACTACACATACAAACCCCACAGAAGAAACTAACACAAGAAGAAATAATGAATGCGTCTCTTTTGAGAATTATGCCTGAAAAAAGATTTTATTGCTATCTCTCTGTAACCAAGACTGGAAAACAGTCAAGGCAGAAACTGAAAAAACAAATAATTCATTAACACTTATCTCAATGAACAACATCACGGAATTAAACGAACTCATCTATGCATGAGCAAAATTAACCTATGATAAAATCGGTGTTCCTCAACAGGACACGGATAGAAACTCAATACCTGGAGAGTTAATTCGATTGGGAACACATATAATAAATCTACGACAACAAGCAAAAATGATAAGACTGTGGAAAAACGCTGGAATATGTTGGGACGAAAAGACAAAAGCAACGCAATTAAAACAACCAATACGACATAGGGAAATAAATCAGAAGGTATTGGTGATAAAGGAAAACTAAAAAGATATCGAGAGAGGATAAAACAATACAGACAAAATAGGACATTCAAAAACAAGGAAAAAATTCTAACAGCAAGTAGGGGAAGAATGCACGAAGACATGCCAACAAATGGATTACAAGGAAATGAAACAATTTTGGAGCAAAATATGGGAACAAAGAAAGCATAACAGAAAATCTGAATGGATAAACAACATGGAAAAAGAGTAGAAGGCCCTAAGGCGAAAATACATCTCGATTCACTTAGAGCACAACTCAAAGACGAATCAAATTCGAAAACACCAGGCCATGATGGCAAACATGGATACTGGTTAAAAAAAATCACTTTCCCCCACGACAAACTGGCAATGGAAATCAATAGATGCTTAGAAAAAACAAATATACACGAATAGATGACCAAAGGTGCCCGTAGTATAATGGATATCGTAGTAGGAAATGGACACGGTGATACGAGATCAAAATCCTGGATGAGGCTGATTGCATTTCACATAGCACTAATACCCTTGGGAAAGGTATGGATCCAATTATTCTCCCACCAGTTATGGGTAAATAATAGAACAGACTGGGTTCTTCAGCTTTGGTAAGGCAACTAATCTAGGAGAAGGAAAACTCTGAATTCAAACCTGATAAACTTCGCTTAAAAATTGACCTTGTGTCATATCCTGCCCGAGCGGAAGGGTTGGTAAATATGGATGACCAAAGGAAAGACCACCCCCATCCAAAAAGATCCCAAAAAGGAACAGCCCCCAATGACTACTGACCTATAACGTGCCTACCGACGATGTGGAAAATACTAACGGTACAAATTAGGGATGAGATTAACTATTCACTAATAAGCCGCGGACTGTTCCACAAAATCGAAAATAACAGTCTTTTGGGGTTTAGCAGAAAGATTGTAGTTAATTGGAATTCAGAGGAAGATTCGAAACTATCCAAACAAAAAAGAGGCTAAAATAGGCAAAATATTCCTGGACACCTGAGGAGACTCCAATGAAAAACCAACAATTAAAGTTGGTTCGAGAGACTAATTAAAAACTAATCCAACAAAAGTACAAACAGAAAATACAAGAAATCTTTTAAAAATAAACAAAAAAACAAAAAAACAATAGAAAGACCATGAACTATACGGGTACGTCAAAGGTTAAATTGTGCATGAGATGACAGGGACATGGCTGCGCAGAGGAAACTTAAAGAGCGAAATTGATTAGCTATTAATAGCAGTCCAGAATAACGCCAAAAGAACCAATTATGTAAATCGTGCGGTCGAAAGGGCTTAGAATTCCCTAACTGTATCTCCTGCAGGTAGGTAAAACTCCCTCCTCCTAAAAAAGGGTGTCCTGAGTATGACACTAAACTGCATCTCGTAGCGAGGCAATAGTTCTGGAGATCTGGAAATTGTTGAGTAGCCCTGCATTGCCATTACTCCCATACCCACCTCTGACCGGAGTGGCAGTATCTGTTAGCGTCTGAAGAGGGCTTATTCAGTATAAAGGATTTTGTTGATACGGCAATTCAGAGAATAGAAAGACACACAAAAAGAGGTAGAGATTATGTTCGTCAAAAATTGCCGCAGCAGCAAAAAAAAAAAAAATAAATAAATAAAAAAATGGCGAGGAGAAGTAGTAAGTGAGAAGCAAATAAGATAGATATAACACAAAAAACACAAATATAGATTCGAAAGTTTCTATTATCGATCGTTCTGCAAAATTTTCTTCGAAATAATATCGATTAAGAACCAAAGTTTCAAATTATAAAGGCATTTTTAGGGAAAAGTTGTCCGTTTAATTTTTAGAGATCACGACAGATCAGTTTGTTACGTTATATTTTCGTCAAATAGGACCCCCACTTTGGTGATTTTGTTCCATTTTTGTCGACAGTGTTAACCAAGGAATTCACTTTGAAAATGTCAACCGCTACTATATAGTGTTCAAGAGTGGAAATTGTGAAAAAGTTTAAAAACAACAATACTTGTGTCCCAGCTGGCTGCGACAGAATATATCTGCATATGACACTAAACAATCTGATGGTGAGACTTCAGTAAGACTGGTGCTTTGGGGAATGCAGAGTACCCCTTTATTACTATCGCTCCCAGGTTTACTCTAGTCCGGAGTGGTAACATCTCATTGTTATGGTGATACACCCCATGACATCATTGAGTGGACCCTCTCCGACACTATAAATAGTCACTGGTTCGATAAACGAGTGAAGTCAGTCTAGTTAGTTACCGGTAATCATTACTGTCTGTATTTCCGTAAATATATGCTGCTGTAAACCTTATATCTCTTTGTGTTATTCATTTCTGGTCCTTCAAGACCACAACACTAATAGGGTCCAATCTAGGGGTCAAATAGAACTGTTTGAAATTTAAACTGTGTAATGAGGCTAAACTGAATTGTTTGAAATAGAACTATTTTTACATTTAATTATGTGTAAACAAAAAACTGTGTACCTATGCTAAGCTGAATTGTTTGAAGTAGAACTGTTTTTTCATTCAACTTGGGTGTAAACAAATGACTGATGTTTTATTGAATTGTTAATGATACATAGCAATACTTGAAAACTGTGCAAATAGATTATTAATAGTAAATAGAATTGTTCGTATTAGATAGAAATACATGAAACCATTCAACTGAGTGAAAAAGAATTAGCTCAGGTTCGTTTTAAAATGTTATCTACAAAATGTGTTTAGAAATCATACATTCAATCAGTGGCGACCCTAGCCTATTTTTGCTACTACTGCCCCCCCGCCCCTCTGTCAACTTCAGTTCCCAACCCGTGGTCCGTGGACCCAAAGTAAGTCATCATAGTTGCTATTGCGTGATTCTCCATTGTAAAGCACAGATTGACAAACGTACCTTGCATGGTGCTTTTTTTTGTAAACAATTAAGATACTATATAATTTGTAGTCTTGTTAATACAGTAGATAAGATAATTTTTTTTTCCTTTCAAAAGTATAGAAAAAAAAAGAAGAGGTTCATTACTATGACGAGAAAAATACGTTTATTAGAATAAAGAAACTGATGACAATATACACAGACACAGCTAGTAGTTTCAATTTCGCTTAAAATAAAGATTATTTGTTGAAAATGTATTCAAATAAACAAATTTTAGTTACAGAATGTAATATATGCAACATTCATTAAAGAAATAGAGATCTGTTAGTGAAAAAACGAATTAAAACACGCCGTTTAACCAACATTTACCATAGCGATGATGATGACGTCGGCGACGGCTATAATCTGATATCCCACCTCTCTCTCCCGGTCCCTCTCCTTCTTCCCAAGACAGCAGTCAGAATGTGCTAAGATTTTTGAGCACGGTGTTTGGGTAGCTCTTGCTATTGGCTACAGCGAAAAGCGTATTTCTCTAACATTACTATTATTATAAGGGTCTAGTGCTCGGCACGGATTTGCGCGTGTTCAACATTATAGCCGATTTTATGGGATGTTCAATGAATCTGACGATGGCCGGACAAAGACCATCCGTTCAAAACAGCATCGTTGTATTATTCCCAGATATATTTATGAACTTTTGGCTACTTAGTTATCGAAACTTGAATAGATACGTAATTTAATTGAGATCAGACTAAGTATGTTTGCTTGAAATTAATGGATAATTTTTAATCCATTTTGAATAACATTGACCGAGTTATTGTTCGTGCCGGGCACGAGTAGCACTAGTCCCATCTCCGCCCCTGCATTCAATATATGCACAGGGTGGAACGATAAAATTGTCGCCCTAGAAAAGACGACATGATTCCATTTCCGTTTAATGGAAACCGGTTTTCTTTTTTTGTTGCAGACCATCTACTAGTTGGCCAGTATGTGTACAAATCCCAAATCATACATCGAGAACATCACCAACATGACCTCCCACAACACCAAAGCCAGCCTGATCACCGCCATCCGCCGAGTATTCGAAGAGCTCCCGCCGGCACTTGAGGAAAAGGCATGCTCCCAGTTCCGGATCCATATTGAGGCGGTGATTTAGGCTGAAGGCGGCTATATTGAATAGATGTCACCTCTACTACATAATCAAGTTACCTGAATTGATTTTTCAAGAAAAGTTTTAAAATAAAGCTGTAGTGTTATTTTCTTTAGGACGACAATTTTATCGTTCCACCCTGTATAAAAAGGATTTGGCATTGAATGACCTACAATGATTGATATGCCATAAAACTAACCCAAACCAAACGAAACGACGATATTTGACAATATATTCAAGAGCTGGTTGAAATTACGAACCGAACAGCTAACGAGTACTGCTGAGATATTTTTGTACTGCTAAAATGCAGAAAGACTTAGAGCATCTCGATGGCAGTGGACATGAAATTTGGTGGTCGGCTATCGTTGGGATACTGTCCAAGAGATTCCTGTTTGAGGTAAAAACAACATAATTGATTCTCCTTATTTTCATTATTTATTCCAGTTTGTGGAGTATCCCTTCTTTCCACTCATCGATGAGTCCTGGATATGACACTAAACTGCCTCGGATGATGAGGCTCCTGTCCTGGAGCTTTGGGGAATGTGGAGTACCCCTTCATTGACAATATTCTCAGTTCCACTTTGACTCGTCCATTGTGATTATTAGAACCTCGTCTATGAATCAAATAGAACTAGTGTCTTGGATATGACTCAAACTGCATCTAATGGTGAGGCTCCAGTCCTTGAGCTTTGGGGAATGTGAAGTACTCCTTCATTTCCATTACTCCAAGGTACACTCTGACATGGAGTGATAATTCCTGTTCGGGTCTCATCTATGGATCAAATAGAACTGTTTAAACATTTACCTTTGTGCAAACAAATGTCTAATGTTAAATAGATGTGTTCGTGTTTAAAAGCGATGATGGAAACCATTTAACTGTGTGCAAATAAAATTATTGGTGTTAGATAAGAATACTTGGAACCATTTATCTGTGTGCAAATGAATGAATAGTGTTGAATAGAAGTATTCGTGTAAGATAGCAATACTTAAAACCATTTAACTGTGTGCAAATAAAACTATTTATGTGAACGCTACTTGAAACCACTTCACTGAGCACAAACACATGATTGATTATAAATAGAAGTATTCGTGTTTGATAAGAATACTTGAAACCATTTGACTGTGCGCAAACAAAGGAGCTCTGGCTCATTTAAAAATTTTACCTACAAGCAATTAGTTTACAAATTATATATATTTAATATGTCTATAACCAGGAATTGCCATTAGATAAACGACAAGAGTTGATATGCCATAAAATTCAAGCAATCAACCAACCAACCAACCACAATAATATAAGACACTTTCCGACGAAATGTATGCATTTACCCAACCCCTCTGCACAAGGAGGATATTGAAGTTGCTGGTCAATTTTTTAATCGAAGTCTAACAGGTTTGAATTTAGACCAGTTGCCATACAAAAGTTATAGAGCCCGGATTGTCCTATTGTTTATCCATAGCTGGAGGGAGAATTATCCATAGTTGAAGGGAGAATTATCCATAGCAAAAGGGAGAATTATCCTTAATAGGAAGGAAAATTATCCATAGTTCGAGGGAGAATTATCCATAGCTGGAGGGAGAATTATCCATAGTTGGAGGGAGAATTATCTATAGCAGGAGCGAGAATTATCCATAGCTGGAGGGAGAATTATCCAAAGTTGAAAGTAGAATTATCTATAGCAGGAGGGAGAATTATCCATAGCTGGAGGGAAAATTATCCATAGTTGGTGGGAGAATTATCCATAGCTGGAGAGAGAATTATCCATACCAAAAGGGAGAACTATCCTTAGTCGGAGGGAGAATTATCCATAGCAGGAGCGAGAATTATCCATAGCTGGTGGGAGAATTATCCATAGCTGGAGGGAGAATGGTTGGGTGCATACTTTTCCCATGTGAATGACTCATGATTCGTCGAAACGCGTCGGTAGACTTTAACTAATATTATAAATAATTTTTTTTATCCATTTCTATGTATATTTCTTTCCGTTTTCTTCTTTTTATAAAATACCTGTCTGATTAAACTTCATATCTTACTTATATATATCACATGGACGAGCAAAGGCAGGACGTCGATTTCGAACCTACATACAGCAGCTCTGTGCCGATACGGGATGTAGCCCTGAGGATCTACCGAAAGCAGTGGACGATAGGGAGATGTGGCGAGAGCGGGCCAGGAATATCTGTGCTGATAGCATGACATGATGATGATATATATATATATATATAATTTTCTATTTTAAGCAAGTTTGATTAAATTGGACAGACACTTTTCTTCTGACAATTTCACAGTTGATCCGTTCAAGTCTTCATATGAGTCGTTTGAAAATTGAATGGGGTTTATTCAAAATGCCACCATTTTTCCCAAGTGCTTCCGGTCCCAGCTAAAGCCATCTTGTGAGGTGGGAGAGGATGAACAAATATTGAAATGATAAACACAATCAAGAGTCGAATGCATTTCTTTAAATGGTAAGAAAAAGAATAAGTGGGAGGAGATTTTACAAAAGAGAACTTTACCGGAAGTAACTATAAAATAGGCAGAATCCAAATGTATGTCTTATTTAATCAAACACACACACACCCACACACACACACACACATATATATATATATATGTGTGTGTGTGTGTGTTGGATTGAATAAGACATATATATATATCATTGGTCTAGTGGGTAGAGTGTTTGTCAATGGTCTGGGAGACCAGGTTTGGTTTGGTTTCTTTGTTTAATGGCATATCAACTCTTTTTAGGTTATTAAATGCCAAAGCCATTCTCCTAGAAGAACAGTAGTGGTGCTATTTAACCCATAGCTGGGAGGATAAGGGGGTTCATACCTTTCCCGAGGGTATTTGCCCGAAAGTGAATGTAATAGCGCGACTGGAGTACGAACTCGCGTACTACGATTCCGCAGTCCATCGCTTTAACCATTACACCACGGGGACACTCCCTGGGAGACCAGGGTTCAGTCCCAGGTCGCGTCATACCAAAGACTTAAAAAATGCTACTTGATACCTCCTTGATTAACACTCAGCGTTAAAAGGTACGTATCAAGGGTAAAGTTGAGCAATCGGAGGAAGGAGTAGCGCCTTCCCTTACATCACGGTGTTGTAGCTATGTAAAAAAGAGCCTTCGGGTCGCCCTAGACTGCCGTCACCAACTTTACTTATATATATATATATATATACGCTCCCACCCGGGGGTGTGTGAGCAATTTGGTGCAGAAATTAACGGTCGCCACTCGCCTAATGCAAATCTCTTCTAACGAATTGAGAACTTCGATATCCGATATCGCAAAATGTAAACAAACGAAAGTTAATGCAAATGGGGTAATTCCCAAGCTGACGTTGAGTTGCAGACTTGACTTAAAGTTATGTCAACAACATGACGTAAAGTTAGGCGGGTTTCGACCCCAGCTTGGAGCGTGTCTAGCCACACTGAAGAGTACTGATACAACGAAACAGTATGTCGGTGGATGACAATATATATATATATATATACTATGTTTCATTGGAATTCATAAATTATTAAGAATGTTTTTGAAAGATAACGTTAACGTAAATGATGTACAGCTCAGGCGGCTGGGACTGTGGGATACACTGACAGCACATCTGCAGAAAAGTAAGACCCCTTCCACAACATGTGTCCTGGATATAACACTAAACCCTCATCCCAGTCAGTTGGACTGTAGAATAAACCAACTGCGTTTCTGCAGAGGGGTAAGACCCTTCCTCCCCATCCTCAACAAGTGTCCTGGATTTGAATTTGATGGTGAGGTTCCAGTAATGCTGGAGCTTTGGGGATTTCGGAGCACCCCTGCACTGCCATCGCACCCAGGTCCATTCTGAGTGGTAACACCGGATAGGGTTCTAACTATGGGTCAAATAGAACTGTTTAACATGTAAACTGAGTGCAAACAAATGACTAATGTTAATTTGAACTGTTTGAAATAGAACTGTTTCATCATTTAACTCTGCGTAAACAAATGACTGATATTTGAATACATGAACATACTTGGGACCATTTAAATGTGTGCAAAAGAATGGGCTTAGGTTTGTTTAAAAACGTTATCAAGAAGATTTTACAAATCTTATATATTTAATATATATGTATAAACAGGATTTGGCATTAAATAACCAACAATGGTTGATATACATTTATGGCAAACCAAACTAAATTCTATCTATTTTATATATATGTATAAACAGGATTTGGCATTAAATAACCAACAATGGTTGATATACATTTATGGCAAACCAAACTAAATTCTATCTATTTTATATATATGTATAAACAGGATTTGGCATTAAATAACCAACAATGGTTGATATACATTTATGGCAAACCAAACTAAATTCTATCTATTTTATATATATGTATAAACAGGATTTGGCATTAAATAACCAACAATAGTTGATATGCCATAAAACCCAACCAAACCAAATCCTATATATATATATATATAAACAAGATTTGGCATTAGATAACCAGCAATGATTTATATGCCATAAAACCCAACCAAACAAATAATATGGTGATGCACATAGAAATTTTGATAATATAAGCTTTTGAATTTATTAGCTTTTGTTTTTTAAATCACACATGGAAGTTTAAAAATATTAAGCAGAAACATTGGAAAAATCAATTTGCAATTCGGAGGTTATGTGATGCATTTATGTTTCATACTGACCTTTGACAGGGCCGGATGTTTCAGCAGTGTAAACAATGTGATTGCAGGATGGACCTGTGTAAATAAGCCGAAGCATATCACGTTGATGAAAACCGGAATACGTGTGCGTTGTGTTATATATATACACGGCCCACAGCAGATACGAGGAGTCTTCCAGGTGTCAGTCTTCAATCTGAAGTTATGGGTCAATATGGCAGTCTGTCTTCGTCTCCCTGTCTCTCTCACACATACTCCAGCTACGACCCCTTTCGAGAAATAAACTGTGAGAGTTATATTTTTATTACCAAGTGTCAGTGGTTTCATCTTTCAACACGGCTATACAACATTTAATTTAATCTTTAATTACTATTAACTGTCTTTGTTGGATCTCCAAGATTATAACTATTCATAAGACTTTTCAGTAACATTTTGAATCTTTAAAGTTCATGTCGTGAGGGTTTTTAAATTATGTCTGACCATAGCATTACTTGCATCTTCTTTTATCAAGGCCCTCTTGTGTTCGTAAACTTCAGGTTTGAATTTTATGGGATGTTTCCTCATCGTATTATATATATATATATACATATATATAATGTATATAATGATAGTTTTAGTGTTATATAGATTAATTTCTTAGATAAAGTGTTACAATTTCACAGAAATTCATCCGGTCTGTTTTTTTTATTTGCCTCTGTTGTTTTGAAATGAACGCTTCGATCGTTCTACTCTCCGGTCTTCTATTCCTCATTTTTCTTTTGTGTTTAATTTATGTAGTGTAAACCTATTCGATGTGTGAAGCAGTGATAAAAGAAATCACCGCATTAACCCCGTGAAACTGTCGTCTCCATAGTTTTCCCGCTAAGGAGCCCCGTTTAATTATTTTTCCCATTGGCTGCTATTCGAATTAATTATTTATTATCTCATAACCAGACCCTAATCAAATTTAAATAAATAAATAAAACAAATCTATTAAGCCAGAACGAAAACTTAAAAAAAAAAAAATTCATGTGCTTTCTTCTTTTTTTTTTTTTTTTTGTTTTTGTTCAAAGCTGCCGCCAACATCCGTTTCAGTGGCAAAGTAATTCCCTTCTTATCCGGCCCCAGATATTGGCACCCTGATTAGCGCGCCGGCACCCGCTTCTAGCCACATTTTCCCGCCTTTTTGTAAACTGCCTCCCTACCCCCCACCACCACCATAATAAGCGTGTCGATCATCTTTACATTGATTATCTAGCACTCTTCACCCGGCCAATGTAAGCAGGTCATTAATTGATGTGTGGTCGTCCAGTGACACCAGCGTCTCTTTGAACGCTGTTTTCCGATTAAGTAATTATGCACAAAAAGGGCAGAAAAGCCTATCTCTGGCCAGCCTCCGTCAAAGTTCTCTACTGTCACCGACCTTCAATGACTGGCACTGACTTCAACCCGCTTTGAATAGGCCAACAATAAAGTGGAAAAAAATGCAACAGAAATCACACTGATCGTTTTCTTCGTAATCTCTGTGCATTATTATTATTATTATTATAATTATTATTTCTTGATTGAATATTGTTCTTTGTTTGTTTGTTTGTTTGTTTGTTTCTTTTTTTCTTTCTTTGCTTGTTACTTTTTCTTTTTTTCTTTCTGCTTGTTCTTTCTTTCTTTCTTTCTTTCTTTTTATGGGTTGATAAGCCGTAAAAAACAACCAAATAACCAACCGTTCTTTCTTTCTTTCTTTCTTTTTCGCTTACAACTTTATTTTACTTTTTTCTTTCTACTCGTTCTTTCTTTCTTTCTTTCTACTTATTCTTTCTTTCTTTCTTTCTTTCTTGCTACTTTATTTCTCTTTTTTCTTTCTACTTGTTCTTTCTTTCTTTCTTTCTTTCTTTCTTGCTACTTTATTTTTCTTTTTTCTTTCTACTCGTTCTTTCTTTCTTTCTTTCTATTTACTTTTTCCTTCTTACCTTCTTCTTCTTGTGTTTTTTCGTTCGTTCTTCTTATTCCTTTTACTATTTATCTTTCTTTGTTACTTGTTCTTCCCTATGCAAGTTTTCCCACATTCCCGTCCATTTTCCACCTCCGTTGTAAACTTAGATCAATATTAATATTGACAGCCCCTCAAATTGGCTTTGTACGGTTTCTCGCCGTCCACACGAATTGTCGGCCATGATTGATTCTTTCATATCAATTAAGTTGAATTAGCCTTGAACAGACGACAACGATCGAACATTAAGGGAATAAGACAGCACTGAGAGCCCAACGGCAGCGAAGAATCATGAAAGACTATTAATAGCAGAAACAAGCTTTATATTGTTGCCAAGGAACAGAACAGACCTTATTAGATCTAAGAAACGACCATGATCTTTCTTTTGGCCCGAGAAAGAAATGTGGCACGTAAAGGAGCAGTCAGACGAGTATTTCATGAGTTAGCTCCCCTGGACGGTTCTACGGAGCGGGCAGGCTAATCCTGACCTAGGC
Source organism: Sepioteuthis lessoniana (assembly GCA_963585895.1). Lineage (NCBI taxonomy): Eukaryota > Metazoa > Mollusca > Cephalopoda > Myopsida > Loliginidae > Sepioteuthis > Sepioteuthis lessoniana. The sequence continues at coordinate 29,603 of CAUZXS010004013.1, read as the reverse complement.
GGCTAGCGGCGGTCTCACACTATTAAATAACCACGCAGTTGTCCGCTAGGGGGCATGAATAACGACAGCTGAGACTGTTTGGCGGTGATAGCGGTGGGTGGTACGCGACAGTTGGAACACAAACAGTAGCAGATGCAGGAGAGACAGAGACAGAGAGTGAAAGAGAGAGAGAGAGAGAGAGAGAGAGAGAGAGAGAGAGAGAGGAGCATTAAATAAGATAACAAAAAACAAACTTAAAAGATGATTTGGTTTAGTGGGTGTGTGATCAGTTTGACAGACCACTGGCGGATAGTTTCTTTTTTTTTCATTTATTTTTTGATTGCCTATGGTCGGTCTAAGTGGATAAACAGTAGAATCAGCGTCCTGTCGGAAAGAGGGCAGATCTAGACCGAATTTATATTTAAGGAGGTGAAATGCAAGATATCTTTTATGAGGCAAGTTGATGATAATAATGATAATAATAGATAAGATGCTACAAAATAGCAAATGTGCATTATACAGTGATAGAGACGAAACGATCAATCACGTAATAAGCGAATACCGCAAATTAGCGCAAAAAGAGTATAAGACCTGACATGACTGGGTGGGAAAGGTGATCCACAGGGAACTGTGCAAGAAATTTAAATTTGACCATACGAACAAGTGGTACATACACAACCCAGAATCCGTCCTGGAGAATGAGATGCACAAACTGCAGTGGGATTTTAAGATACAAACAGATCACCTCATCTCGGCCCGACAACCAAATCTAGTGATAGCCAAAAGAAAAAAAAGAATATGCTGCTAAATTGTGGACTTTGTCTTCCCAGTAGACCAAAACTAGTGATTGTAAAAAAAATAAAAAAAAGAATCTGCCCAATTGTGGATTTTGTCTTCCCGGTAGACTACTGATTAAAAGAAAAGAAAGCGAAAAGAGAGATAAGTACCTAGACCTTGCTAGATTACTAAAATACTGGTGACGATAATACCAATTGTAATTGGTGCGTTCGGAACAATCTCCAAAGGAATAGTAAAGGGAATGGAGGACTTGGAAATTAGAGGACTAGTGGAGACCATCGAGACTACAGCATTATTAAGATCAGTCAGAATACTGAGAAGAGTCCTGGAGACTTAAGAAGACTTGCTGTCATTCTAACGCTGGTGTGAAAAACTCTGAAAGGAGTAATGATTATAAAATCGTACGGGTGTTGGTGGATTTTTAAAAAATTGCCAGTATTGCGTAAAATAAAAATGTATGTGAACCCTCTACCCCCAACCAAGAAAAAACAAAACAAAACAACCCCTCGCCTCTACGGATTCTGGCTTTATTCGTTTGTCCATTTATAAGCTGACCTTTCTCTTTGCTTGCAATTGTTACTGGCCCATTGGCATGATCGTTAGAGTGTTCGCCCATGGTGCTGGAGCCCGAGTTTCAATCCCAGGTCGAATCTTACCAAAGACTCAAAAATAGAACTTGATGCCTCCTTGCTTAACACTCAGCATTATAAGGTAGGGGTAAAGTGGAGCAATCTAGGGAAAGGAGTATAGCCAACCCCAAGGAGTAACTATTGAAAAGGAGCTTTGGGAGGCCCTCGATTACAGTTGGCCGACTTACAACTTATTTGTTGGCTTAGAATATGTCGACTGCATCCACTGCCGAAGAGTAAACCCCCTCTTTCCCTTAAGAGAGTGCCTTGTGTATAGCACTAATTGCATTAGTTCTGGAGATCAGGAGGAGTGTGAAGTCACAACTCTGTTGCCATTACTCCCAGGTCGACTCTCATTCATCGTGATAATATCTCTTAGGGTCCCAACTGTTTGACAAATAGATCTGCTTGAAAATTATTTGTATTAAATGGAAATACAAGAAGCCATATAACTGTATGAAAGCAAACAATCGATTGATTATAACTGCATATTAACCTGTTTAGGGCTATATCATGCCTAGAGGTTAGGGAATCGCGTTCACTGTACGTTAATTTCTATATTTATGTGTTGTTGCTTCTCAATTTTTCGTCATTTCGTATACTTTTGTTTGTTTGTTTGCTTGGGTTTCATAGCATATCAACCTTTGTAGGTTATTCAATGCCAAGTCCATTTTTATACAAATTAAGTTTTATTTCAAGCAATTCAGTTTAGCGTAAGTAGTAATTTACTAAGCTTTTTGCTTAGATGTGGCACAAGGCCATATGAATGGGGCACCCAATGAGACTCGAACTCACTTGTGTAGGTTTGTCAGTCTAACCAATACTCCACTCGAGGTGCCCTAAGTTTAATCATCGAAAATATTTCTATTTCAAGCTATTTAGTTTCGTCAAACTGTTCTAATTTAAACAATTCCGTTTAGTATAAGTATAGTTTTTGTTTATTCAGAGTTAAATGTCAAAGCAGTTCTTTTTCAAACAATTCAGTTCAGCATACAAAAACAGTTTCATTCTAAACAATTCAGTTTACCATAAGGAGACAGTTTAAATGTCAAAACAGTTCAATTTCCAGCAATTCAGTTTAGCATAAGTACACAGTTCAGTTCTATTTGACCCATAGATAGGATCCTATCAGGTTCTACCAAAAGATCTGGGAGCGATGGCAATGAAAGGGTACTCCGCATTCCCTAAAGCTCCAGCATTACTTGAACCTCACCATCAGATTGTTTAGTGTCATATCCAGGACACTTGTTGGGGTGGGGTTTTATCCCTCGGCAGAGATTCTGTCGGTCTATTCTACAAAGTGGAAAATTTCGTATACGAATACTTTTTAAACATATCTATTTGACTCCCTAAATGGGGATCCAAAAGGTTCTCCCACTCCCAGACAGAGTTTATCTGGGAATGAGGATAATGAAAGGGTACTCAACACACCCCAGAGCTTCAGTACCAGAGCCTCACCGTTAGATGCAGTGAAGTGTCATCCCAATTACTATACTCCTGGGAAGATTTTTTGTACCCGCTGTAAATGGTCGTTTTAACTGAAGTCTAAGTGACAGCAATTTTTTCTCAGATTTCCAGGATTCTTCCAAGAGGATTTTAACAGTGCTTTTGTCTTAAGAGTCTAGATTCTTCCTCTAATCTTCTGTCCATCCAGTCTTTTTTCCAAGTTTTTGAGGACTCCGCCGAAAGATCTAACAATGATTAGTATCACCATCACCTTAATGTTCTACAACTTTTTTCAGCTCTCTGGCAAGGTCCTAGTATTTGTACACTTTTCGATTTCTTTCATTTTCACTTTCGAGTCGACTGGAACGGCAAAGTCAAATAGAATTACATCTAGGTCTGGTCTTCGGGTTGAGATTGGGTGATCTGTTTTTATCTCAAGGTCGCTGGTTATTTTATGCGTTTCATTTCCTTGAACAGATTCTTGTTTGAGCATGCAAAATTTGTCAGTATCGTGAAATTTCAGTTTTTTGTACAATTTCCAGTGGATCACCTTCCTTGTCAAGTCGTGTTTGCTCTTGTATTTCTTTTGTGCCAATTTGTGCTTTATGTGATTAACTGTTTCATCTCTCTCACCACATAGCCTATATTTGCTATTTTGCGTATAATTAATTTTTATTTTGACACAAATAGTTCAAATGGCATTATTTTGTGCTGCTATTAATAGAGATTCAGCTTCTTTTTTTAAGTCCCCTCTGCGTAGCCATGTCCAGGTTTTCCCTCGCAAAATTTCCTTAGTTTATCGCTGTAAGAATCCATTTAATTGTTTTTCTTCACATTTTTCTTGGCTAGATTTTTATGATTGTTGTTTCTCAGTTTGTTCTCAAGTTATTTCAATTATTGTATTATTTAATGTTGTTATTGTGGTTTTTAACTAAAGTGTGATTTGGTTGGGTTGGATTGGTTTGGTTTGGTTTCTTTGTTTAATGGCATATTAATCAACCTTTGTAGGTTATTTAATGCCGAAGCCATTCTCCTAGAAGAACAGTAGTGGTACTATTTAACCCATAGCTGGGAGGATAAGGGGGTTCATACCTTTCTCAAGGGTATTTGCCCGAAAGTGAATGTAATACCACGACTGGAGTACCAACTCGTTTACTACGATTCCGCAGTTCATCGCTTTAACCATCACACAACGAGGACACACCCTGGGTTGGGTTTGGTTGGGTTTTATGGCATATCTACCATTGTAGGTTATTTAATGCTAAATCCTCTTCATACATATGTATTAAGTATATAGGGTTTGTGAATTCTTGCCCTTGAGGTCATAATAATTATGCTGATGCGTATTTCCAACCCTCTTGGGAAGACGTGGCCCTGGAGGTGACCGTGTCCTCTGTAAAGAGTACGGCTGTAACTTACAAGACACATTCAGGTTAATTGGCTCCGCAATTACCAAGACTAGTTAATTTGGGGTCACTTTCGTACGATATGGACTGTTGGCTCAGTTGAAGAGTTTCGGCTTTGCAATTTGTGGTCGCCGGTTCGATCCCCAGTGGTAGAGATCACGTATACACTGGTTAGTGAAACCTAATAAAGTCGGAACAGCTGTTTAGTGTTTCTGTATGTCGTACGTAATTGTTCGCCAGATTTTCTGGTCATGTTAAATCAATTCACAATATAATTCCTCTACTAAAAAAAGAAAAGTATAGGGTTTGGTTGGGTTTTATGACATATCAACCATTGTAGATTATTTAATGCCAAATCCTCTTTATTCAAATATATGATTTGGTTAGGTTTGTTTTTATGACATATCAACCCTTGTAGGTTATTTAATGCCTAATCCTTTTATACATATATATTAAATATATAGGATTTAGTTTGGTTGGGTTTTATGACATATCAACCATTGTATATTATTTAATGCCACATCCTCTTTATGTATATATATGATTTGGTTGCGTTTGTTTTTATGACATATCAACCCTTGTAGGTTATTTAATGCCAAATCCTTTTATACATATATATCAAATATGTAGGATTTAGTTTGGTTGGGTTTATGACATATCAACCATTGTAGGTTATTTAATGCCAAATCCTATTTATACGTATATATTAGATATATAGGATTTATTAACACATTTTTTTAATAAGATTTTTAAACGAGCCTGAACTCTTTTTTGCCCGCAGTTAAATGGTTTCAAATATTTCTATATAGCAAGTTTCAATTTAACATCAGTTATTTGTTTGCACCCATTTAAATAGATATACATAATATGAAAGAGATAAGTTTGTCGGTAATTTCATTTCTAAATCAGTTATAACTAATTTGTTAACACTCATCTATTGCTATTATTTCTACACAGTTAAATGGATTCAATTTTTCTATGAAACACTAATAATTCTATTTAAAATCTATCATTTGTTTGCACACATTTAAATAGTTCCAAGTATTGCTATGTATCAGTAACAATTCAATTAAACATCAGTCATTTGTTTACATACAGTTAAATAATCAAGCAGTTCTATTTCAAACAATTCGATTAGACATCAGTCAACCAGAAATGTTAGAAGAAGTGGAAATCCGAAGATTAGATGTTAAGCAAACGGCAGCAAGTCGGCTGGATGAGACACTAAACTAAGACACTCCAACCCCAACGAGTGTCCTGGATGAGACACTAAACTGTTTCAGGCCAGTCGGCTGGGGCTGTAGAATATGTCGACTGCATCTCTGCAGAAGAGTAAGACACTCCAACCCCAACGAGTGTCCTGGATGAGACACTAAACTGTTTCAGGCCAATCGGCTGTAGCAGTAAAATACGTCGACTGCATCTCTGCAGATAAGTAAGACCACACCCCAGACGATTGCTTTGGGTATAACTCTAAACTGTATTTGATGGTGAGGCTCCATTCCCAGAGCTTTTGGGGAGTACTTCTTAGTTGCTATAACTTTCATGTATACTCTGACCCGGATTGGAATTACCTGTTCGGGTCCTATCTATAAGTCAAATAGAATGGGTCAATTATTTACTAAGGATTCTTATTAGTGGTAGTAATTTGAAACCATACAACAGTGTGCAAACTATTCATATTAGATAGGAATACTTGATAAATAGAATTACTTACGTAAAATAGGAATATTTTCAATTATTTAAGTGTGTGCGAACAAAGGATTAGTATTAAGTAGAATTATTAGTGTTAGATAAGAATACTTGAAACCATTTAGTCGTGGGAAAACAAAAGATTAATATTAAAAAGAATTATTAGGGTTTAATAGGAATACTTGGAGCTATTTTAACAGTGTGCAAACAAATGAGCCCTGACTGCTTGTTTGAAAATAAAGTTATCTACAAACTATTCCCTTTCAAATCCTATATATATATATATATATATATAGTCGGGGTTAGACTTCCTGATGATCCGATAAGGTGAAACTTTAGTAGAAGATTTCCGACTCGCGATTTAAATTATATATATATATATATATATATATATATTTAAAGACAGGATTTGACATTAAATAACCGACAAGAGTTGATATGCAATAAAAACTAAACCAAACAGCCAACTACATTATGGGACTTTTCCCCTTTCTTTTTGTAAATACATAAATAATTTAAACCTGAGCGGGAAATTACGATTTTGACTTGCCAGCGTTTGGAAAATCAATTTAGACGGAAAATTTTCAAAAGAAGCTCCATGACATTTCTTCTGTTGTCGACGTGCCAACCAGACTGCTATTCAGCCACCCGGCTTCTCCATTGTTAGTCGTTTGGCTTTTTTTTTTCGTGACCATGAAAAAACAAAACAACAAAAAAAAATTTATTCACCGCCGACGAGAAAGAAAATGAAATATTCTGCTGACGTGATTCAATTTGCAAATGCCATTTCAGCTACCACTAAATTTATTTTCCAATCCAATCCAATCCAATGGTCCGGGAGACTGGAGTTCAATCCCAGGTCGAGTCATACCAAAGACTTTAAAAATTGTACTTGATACCTCCTTGCTTAACACTCAGCATTATAAGGTACGTATCAAGGGTATTGTAGAAGTTGAAATTATTGCGTGTTCTACGTTGATTCCTTATTTATACCATTTTCTTTTCGACATATTGAATGTTTAAAATTTCGTTTTTTGTCTTCCTGAAAAAGAGTCGAATACAAGGAAAAACTCGATAAAGACTAGACAGGGCAGTATATATATATATATATATATATATATATACTCATATATACATAAACACACACAAACACACACACATACATATATATATACCCACTCATTTATGCATAAACACACACATGGGGACACACATACACACACACATATATATATACACAAACACACACAGATATACGTATATATATATATATATATATATAATATGTAAGTTTGGATAGCGTAGATATAGGGTAGATGGCGCATGGACACTGAAAGTTTTTCTCCAATGCTATCGTCAGGCCAAGTGGTTCCCATGAGGTGGGTGTTCCTGTATATATTGTTGTGTAGCGCATAATGGAAAGGGCGGTCTACTTTATACTTTGTGGTTCTTTACGTGCATGTATTAGATTAATTTTGTGATTTGCCAGTTTATTGACTGTTGTGTTTAATTTATCATTAGTGGTTCTGTATATCACGAGCAAGTGCTTGGTATTTCATGGTATTTCAATTTGCAACATACTGACTGTCTACATTATCTCGGGGATGTAAGATCTTATGCATCGCCATTAGTTTTCTTGTTCTCTGGTCCATTTGTTGGAGTTCTTCTCTCGTCCACTTCAAGAATGGTCCCGAATATCTGATAAGGAGGACAGCCCAGGTGTTTATCTATCTCTGTGATGAGGTTTCTGCCATATAGTTTGGTTTCTAGTAGTTTTCTCGTTCTCCTGAGATACTCTTTTCTAATTTTTTTCCTTCATCTCCACTTGTTTGATGGTGTCAACTTCCAATATTCCCAATTTTCTCTGAGCGTTCTGACTTTTTTTCTTGAATTGGTAGTTTTATTCCTTCTATCATTTGTCGTTTTCCACTTTTCATTATTAGTATGACACATTTTTCTATGCCAAAATCCATTCCTATATTCTGACCTTTGCAAGTTTTTTTTTCACACAAGCGTTAGCTGATGGTTTTTCACTGGAGTCTGAGTGGCAGCAAATTTCCTCAGACTTCCCGGTGCATTTACCAATTAGATTAATTTTGTGATTTGCCAGTTTATTGACTGTTGTGTTTAATTTTTCATTATTATTATTACTTCTTTGGGAGTTTTTTTTACACCACCGTTAATTGGTGGCTTTCCACAGGAATTTGAGTGACAGCTTGTCTCTTCAAGTCTCAAGGACTCTACTCAGTATTCTGGCTGATCTTAATAATGCAGTAGTCTGCATGGTCCCTACTTGTCCTCTGGTTTCTAAGTCTTCTAGTCCCTTTATCAATTCTTTTGGGAGATTGTTCCGAGCGCACCAATTACAACTGGTATCACAGTCATTTTCTTGTTCCATTGATCTTTTAGGTCTCAAGCAAGGTCTAGGTACGTCTCTCTGTTTTCGCTTTCTTTTGGTTTTACTCTGTGATCTGCCGGGACGTTAAAGTCTACTATTCGGCAAATTCTCTTTTTTTGTTGAGTATCACTATGTCAGGTTGTCTGGCCGAGGTTAGGTGATTCGTTTGTATCTCCTGATGACTTTGCGCATATCATTTTCCAGGACGGATTTCTGGGTTGTGCCAATATTCTGGCCGTCCTCAACAATGCAGTAGTTTGGATGATCTCGGGTTATCCTCTGATTTCTGACTCCTCCTGCTCTCTTACTAAGCCTTTGTGGATCGTTCCGAGTGCACTAATTACAATCGGTGTCACCATCACCTATATTTTCCTTATTTTTATTTTTCTATTTTTTTTTTGGTTCTCAGACAAGATCTGAATATTTGTGTCTTTTTTTTTCATTTTCTTTGATTTTCACTCAGTGGTCGATCAGAAAATCCAGCGAACACTTACACACGACATACGGAAACACTGGACAGCTGTTTCGACCTTGTTAGGTCTCCTCAGCAGTGTATACCGTGATCTCCAACCAGCGAGCCGAAACTCTACAACAGAACCAACAGTCCATATCTCACACAAGTGACGACAAATTAACAAGTCTATTAACCAGTTGTAGAGTTTCGGCTCTGCAATCTGTGGTCTCTTGTTCGATCTCCAGTGGTGGAGATTACGGTATACACTGCTGATGAGACCTGATAAAGTCGAAACAGCTGTCCAGTGTTTCCATACGTCATGTGTTGGTGTTCGCCGGATTTTCTGGTCATGGTAATTCAATTCACAATATAATTCCTCTAATTAAAAAAGAAAAATATACTCCTCTATTATTACAATTACTATCATTAGTTTTTCAATGCAGCGTAAGTGGGTGGTCTTATTATTGGAATTTTTCTCAAGAGTCTGAGTGATAGCAATTCCTCTCAGGTCTCCAGTATGCGAGTTCGAACTCCAGTCTCTCTATTATGTTCACTTTTGGTTTAATACCCCTCGTAAAGTTATGAACCTGCTTTTCTCCCGAGCAGCGGGTTGGATAGTACTACTACGGTTCTTCTGCATCAATGGCTTTGGCTTTAAATTACCCACGAAGGTTGATATTCAAAACACAGAAACCAAACCATTTAAAGCTTGTAGTTTAGTGTCGTATCCAGGACATCTGTTTTGAGGGCGGACTTCTTGGCTCTTTCCAGGGAATTTGCGTTCTGATAACGTTAGTCGTCTAGCGAAACATTTCGATCCTATTTTCCCCCAAAGCCTTTTCGCTCTCTCTACTTTCTCTCTCTCTCTCTCTCTCTCTCTCTCTCTCTCTCACACACACACACACAAACGCTTACGCACATACAAATATACATATATTTAAACAATTTTTTCATCTATCCCTCACTCTCTCTCACATACACACACACACATATATATACTTACATACATACAGATATATTTAAACAATTTTTTTATCTATCCATCTCTCACACACATACATCCATACACACATACACTCACATACGCCTACACTCACTTACATACAAATAAGTACAGTTGGAGACTGTCGAGGTTGACCCGAAAGCTCCCTTTTCAATAGCTACTAGACCAAGGTGTAGGGGAGGGCTATATCCTCTCCCTGGATTGCCTCACTTTACCCTTGATCCGTACCTTATAATGCTGAGTGTTAATCAACGCGGCATCAAATACCATTTTTGGAGTCTTTGGTATGACTCGACCTGGAATTGAACCCCGGTCTCCCGGACCATTGGCGACCACTCTACTCATTAGGCCAATATTGAAACCTTTTTTTCATCTATCCATCTCTCACACACATACACCCACGCACGCATAGGCATATACGCACACATACACTCACACAGAAAAATTTACATGCACATACATACACTCACGTACATATAGATACACAGATATATTTAAAGAATTTTTTTGTTCGAGCGATATCACACACACACACACACACACATACATAGATACACTGAGACACACATACATATACACACACATACACTCATACACTCACACTGATGTATTTAAATAATTTTCCATACACTCATACGTATACGCTCATACAAACACTCTCACACATATATACAGTCACTCACATACGCTCACATACGCTCACATATATATACACTTACACACACACACTTAAACATTTAAAAAGTTTTTAATCTATCCAACTCCTTTCTTTACCAAAGTCAGTCTTAAAACAAATATAAAGTTTTATAATTCTAAGTAACTATTTCTATCTAGACATGCAGGACACTGCTGGAGAAGCAGGGACGAACTCATAAGTGATGTACTCTTATGGACCCCCACACATGGCCGTGCAAAAGCAGGACGACCAGCACGAACATACATTCAGCAGCTATGTGAGGATAGGGGATGTTGTCCTGAAGACCTACCTAGGGCGATGAACGAAAGGGAGGAGTGGCGAGAGAGGGTCAGGGATATCCGTGCTACCAGCGCGATATGATGATGATGATCTATCCTAAACATTTCGCTCGAGCAGGATATGACACAAGGTCAATTTTTAAGCGGAGTTTAACAGGTTTGAATTCAGGGCTTTCCTTCTCCTAGACTAGTTGCCTAACCAAGGCTGAAGAACCTAGTCTGTCCTACTATTTACCCATAGCTGGATGGAGGATAATTGGATTTATACCTTTCCCAAGGGTATTAGAGCTATGTGAAATGCAATCAGCCTCGTCCAGGATTTTGAACTCGTATCACTGTGTCCATTTCCTACGACGATAACCATTACACCACGGGCACCTACCTACCTACCTATTTATTTATTTATTTGAGTCGTGAGCTCATATCTATCTATCTATCTATCTATGAACTATAATAGAAAGATGCTGGCGAAAAGAATATGTATGTGTTACTTCTTCATGTATTTATGTATGTATTGGGAAACACATCAACATACACACACACACACACGGACACACATAGACACACACACAGAGACAGACACAGACACACAGACACACGCACACGCATACACACACACACGGACACACACAGACACACACACAGATACAGACACAGACACACACACACACACAGACATACACACACAGAGACACAGACACACGCACACACGCACACACATACATACACACACAGACAGACACACACACACACAGACACAGACTCACACACACACACACACACACACACAGCGTCTCACGTATCTAACCACAGTGAAGACTTGTGATACAACGAAACAGTCTGTCTGTGGATGACATACATTATATATATATATATATATATATATATGTGTGTGTGGATGACAATATACATATATATATATATGTGGATGACAATATACATATATATATATAAATATATATATATATATATATATATATATATATAAATATATATATATATATATATGTGTGTGTGTGTGTGTGTATAGATAGATATACGAAGGCCATTCAATTAATAAAAAGAAATTTGCTGTTGGTTGGTGACAATAGGGAGTGTTCTTTACAACTGCACTTATTTCAAGTTAATCAATAGTCATGGGTTCTTTCATGTCTCAGAAGGCTCACAGCATGACCTTCTTTACTGACGTCTGCGCCCAGAAATTTTCTTTTCTGGAGAGTCAGTGTGTTTCCAATCCATGGACTGTTTTTTTTTTATTTTTTTATTTAGGCTTTTAGTGGCAAACTCATGTTTGGCCCAATTGTGAAAAAAAAAAAAATGGACAAAATTCTCCGTGCACATCACACATTCCTGCAAATAAACTTTCAATGAAACCAGATTCTTTTTATAAACCGTCTCCCGACAATAAAGTCCAACATAAAAGACCCTTCCGTTTCCAACCTTTTTTTTTTTTTTTTTTTTAAACTCGATTCAGCATTAAAAGACCGAAGAGGTTGAAATGCTAAACTAACAAACAAACAACAAAAGAAAAAGGACAGAGTGGAGAAGAAAAATCGAGAGAAGTATATGTGGGGCATTCAATAAGTTTCCAGACTTTTTTGTACAGGCATTTAAAATTGTCGTAGACTCTTGAAATTCACTATGTTATTGCTATACATCTTATGAGATGACTGATCAATTTTTATGATTTCTGGTTTAAATGAACAGTTACAGCAGGAATTGGAATACACCCTACTAAAGCCTTATTGTCACAGCTGGTGAATTTCAAAGATGCAATCTGGATGTCAGGACACTTAAAAAAACGATATGCAATAAAATTGTGTTTTAAACTTAGAAAATATGCCAGAGAAACGTATGGAATGCTTCAGACTGCTTTTAGAGCATCTTGGATGAATCGAGCATCAATTTTTGAGTGGCATAAGAGATTCAAGGAAGGCAGGGAGTCTGTGAGGGATGATGAGAGATGTGGAAGGAATAAGGAAGTCAATAGACCAGAGTTGATTGGCCAAAGGGTTAGGCTTAGTGTTAGGGTTACTATGTTGAGGTTTTAAGGGAGTTCAGGAAGAGATTCATTGGGAAGAGGCCAGCACTCTTCAAATCGGCTCAGTGGCATTTCCACCGGGACAATGCACAGTCCACAATTCCATCCTTGTCACAGACTATTTGACCAAGATGGGCATCAAGACAGTTCGTCACCCTCCCTACAGTCCGGACCTTGCACCCTGTGACTTTTGGTTATTCCCTAAGCTCAGAGGCTGTCGTTATGAGACAACTGAGGAGATGAAAGAGGCTGTGACGAAGGTCATTGACACGCTCACATAAGAGGACTTCCATGGTGCCTTCCAGAAGTTGTTGGGACGGTACAACAAGTGCATTGCAGCCGGAGGAGATTACTTCAAAGGGGACTAGAGTTTCATATGTGTACTATTAATAAAAGTGCCCATACGAAAAAAGTCTAGAAACTTATTTAATGATCCTCATATATATATATATATAGTAAGGAAAAACATTACGCTCTTAAAAGAAACACTTCAAACTTTACCAGGTCGAAGTTGTATATCCGCGTTCTTTTAGATTAAGTGAAATATTTTTTATGTCCAAATTCTTTCCTTTTTGCAGAGGAGGGTTAGGGAGTTGTCGAATTCATTGTTGAATTGAAGAGGTCAGATTAAATTTCAACCACCTCACTTACATGATAAGCAAAGATAACTCCTCTCCCCATTCCATTTACCAATGAAAAATCAAAATCGCAAATCAAGTGTTTCACAGTGGACTATCCGAGTTATCGATCACTGTCATGATAGATTTGTTTATTCATATATGTAATAAAGAAAAAGAAAAGAAAAGGAGAGGATAGGGATCTATAAGAGTGGCGTCTATAGATGAGAATAAAAACAGCCATCAAAAGATAAACCATGACCAACACTCAAACCACATACATGATACGGGATGCAACCCTGAAGACCTGCCGGAGGCGATGAATGATAGGGAGCCGCACGACATGATGATGATGATGATGATATATGGAAGCAAATAATACATATATATATATATATTTATATACGGAGAAAAGTTGAAAAAAATAATCTAAATTTGATGAATTAAAGTCACAATTTAACATCAAGTACACAGATCGATGGGACCCTATCAGATGCTACCACTCCGGGTCAGAGTGGAGCAGGAAGAATAGTAAGTACCCCACATTCACCAAATCTCTACGACTGGAGCCTAGCCATTAGATGGTTCAATGTCATATCAGGACACTCCCAGTCATAAGCACGCACACACACACACACACACACACACACACACACACACACATATATATATATATATATATATTGCAGTCTGAAGTTTGAAAAGCTATTAAACTTTTGATAACAGCTTGAATTTATTATAGTGGCCTTATATGAATTTAGCTTTTGAATGAACGCTATTTGTACCATAGCCATATGCAGATATGCGTAAAACGTACATAGACAGTTCATAATGTTCGTATATATACATAGAACATAGGAATCTCGAAACACGAAAAACACTTGCGACTTCTTAGTTCAGGTACGAAACTTTTATTACCTTTGAGTTTAAAGGTTCTTCAACATGAGGAGAGTGATACACATTCTTTCTATTCTGGCTTTTTTATCTCCCCCCCCCCCATACCATACGTGTGGCACCCGCCACAAAGGCCACTGGCCTGGCTTCGGCGAACAAGCATAAGCCAACCGTCTTCTCCCGAGGCAGGATTCAACTCGACTCACTGACTTTTTCAAATTCCCCAAAATCCGCCGCGTGCTTCCGGTGCGTGACGTCATTCGCACTCTCTAGCCTCGTTTCCCATCTCGGGCTATTGTGACATCTCTGAGTGACACATCCGCTCTGCGCGAGCGCGTGAACACCTGCGTTAATGTTGCACCTAAGTAACCCATGTGCTGAGCCGAAAGGTTCTCAGCCTAACTAAACCCAAAGGCATTAAGCGAAATCCCTCGGCCATCATATTACATATTTCGATTTCGAAATATTGACTACGATTGTTCAAAATGCTGTTAGGCTTTTCGAAATAATAATAATAATAATAATTGTCGATTTTGCTGTCCCGGCGGACCAGAGAATAAATCTGAAGGAAAGTGAAAAGAAGGATAAGTACCTCGACCTTGCTAGAGAATTGAAATAGCTGTGGAACATGAAAGTAACGATAGTGCCAATTGTGATTGGTGCGTTAGGCACAATAACTAAAGGATTATTAAAAGGCCTGGAGGACTTAGAAGTTGGCGGACGGGTAGAGACTATCCGAACGACAGCATTGCTTGGAACGGCCAGAATCTTGAGACGAGTCCTAGACACTTGAGGAGACTTTCTGTCACTCAAACTCCAGTGAAAAGCCATCAGCTAACACTGATGTGAAAAACTCTAAAGGAGTAAATTATAACAATAATGCTTAAGTGTATGGGTGTTTGTGCGTGTGTGTGGGAGAGAGAAACCGGTGGTGTAACGGTTATCGGCGTAACTAGTGAAATCGGCCACTCGAGTTCAAATCCTGGACAAAGTTGTTTGCATTTCGCTTGGAAAGGCATGAACAAATCTTTTTTCCCCCAGTTATTATTAAGTAGTAGAGTTGGCTGAGTTCTTTATCCTTGTCAAGGAGACCAATCTAGGAGAAGAAAATAATTTCAAACTAACTTTTGGCTAAAATCAGAAAATGTTAGTCAAATTAATAATAAAAATTGTTGAAATGTTCGAATATGAAACTAAAAATAAATGCAACTTTATTAATACTCGACGGCATCTAGTCTTGGAGAAGGAAAACTCTTTGTTTAAACCAGCTCAACCCGCTTGGCTGTTGATTGGCTGGGGGGGGGGGGGCTGTGGAATTCACCGACTGCATTTCTGCAGAGAGGTAAGACTCCACTAACGAGTGTCCTAGATTTAACACTAAACAATCTCAGCCCAGTCGGCTAGGGCAGTCGAATACTACGACAGCATCTCTGAAGAAGGGTAAGACTCCCCACCAACGAGTGTCCTGGAAATGACACGAGGCCATCTGGTGGTGAGCTTCCAGTGTTAAAGCCCTGGGGAATGCAGAGTACCCCATCATTGCCCGTGGTGTAATTGTTATCGTCGCAGGAATTGGACACGGCGACTCGAGTTCAAATCCTGGACGAGACTGATTGCACTTCATATAGCACTAATACCCTTGGGAAAGGTATGAATCCAATTATTCTCCCTCCAGCTATGGGTAAATAGTAGGACAGACTAGGTTCTTCAGCCTTGGCGAGGCAACTAGTCTAGGAGAAGGAAAACTCTGAATTCAAACCAGTCAAACTCCGCTTAAAAATTGACCTTGTGTCATATCCTGCCCGAGCGGAGGGGTTGGTAAATAGGATCATTGCTATCGCTCCCAGGTTCACCCTGGCCCGGAGTGGAAGCACTTGAAAAGGTCCTATCTATGGGTCACATAGAACTGTTTGACATTTAAACTGTGAAAACAAATGACTCATGCAAAATTGAGTTATTGGAAATAGAACTGCTTGATCATTTAGATGAGTGTAAACAAATGAATGATGTTTCATTGTGTTATTAGTTATATATAGCAATACATGGAACCATTTTACTGTGTGCAAACGAATTAGTAATGTTGACTAGAATTATCAATGTTAGATAGCAATCATCATCATCATGTCGTGCCGCTAGCACTTTGGGTAATCAGACCTATATAGTCAGTATCCCTCTGACATTGGCATTTATAAACTTTGTTGAAATATAGGAAGGAGATCTTTTGGGGGAAGACGAAAAAGCAGATTTGGTGGCGAAGAAACGAGTTTAAACAGCGTAGAACCGAGCCAGAAATTTTGTCAGCAAATAGCTGAGTAACAGACCCAATCCACGTGAGCTTTACATATACTCGATATATCTTTCTTTCTATTTAGGGAATCTGGAGGGAATATGCTTTTTTTTTTTCTCCAAGTTTTTATTTATTAATTCTACCACATTCATACTTCAAGTTTACTATTCTAAAAAGATTCCACTTATCTAATTAATAATACAATTCTGCAGTACCAAAAACTTGTTTATATATATATATATATATATATATATCATCATCATCATCATGTCGTGCCGCTAGCACGGATATCCCTGACCCTATCTCGCCACTTCTCCCTGTCGTTCATCGCCTCTGGCAGGTCTTCAGGGCAACATCCCGTATCCTCACATAGCTGCTGTATGTATGTTCACGCTGGTCGTCCTGCTTTTGCTCGGGCATATGTGGGGGTCCATTGGAGTACATCACTTATGAGCTGGTCCCTGTTTCTCCAGCAGTGTCCTGCATGTCTGGTTCGTCTAGCTTGGATAGTTTTCGTGATGGGATGTAGGTGGCAGTACAGTTGGTGTCTTGTGGGGTGTTGCCGCCAGGACTTGTTCAAGATTGCTCGCAACATTCTTGTGTAATTGCCGTCTAGTTTCTTTTTCGGCCGTTTAGTTAGCGTACAAGTAGTGCATCCATATAGCAGTATCAATACGACCGCTGCCTGGAAGAAACTGCGTTTCATTTTATCGGTCAGGTCTGATTTCCATATGATCGAGAGCCTATCGATAGCTGTCCATGCTTTCGTTAGCCGTGTGTCGATGTCCTTTTCGGTTGATGAGACGCTGCTTCCTAGGTAGGTGAATTTGTCTACTAGTTTCAGAGAGGTTCCGTCTAGTGTGTAAATGTCGCCTGTTTGGTTATAACTCATATATTCAGTTTTGTGTGCATTGACATGGAGGCCAATGCCTACGGCGGTTCGTTCTAAACTATGCAGTAGTGTTTCGGCTTGGTTGGGTGTATTCGCCAGTAACGCTATGTCATCGGTGTAGTCGGCGTCGGTAATTGTTTTTGCTGGGTACGTTCTGCTTCTTTTCTTTGTCAGCTGGAAGCCATTTTCTCTGATTTTGTCGATCGAAGTTCTAAGCACGTAGTCTAGACAGATGATAAAGAGGTATGGGGCAAGCGTGTCCCCTTGTAGTACTTCTGCTACAATGTCGAAGTATTCTGTGTCTCCATTCGGTGAACGTACTTTCACTTTTGTGTTTCTGTAGAGGATCATTATTGCTGCTATGTTGCATCCATAGAGCAGTAATAATTGAAACTATTTAACTGTGTGCAAACAGATTAGTTCTAACTCATTTAAAAGTAAAATTATCGACACATTAATCTCTTACATTTCGTGTATAACTATTTAAATGAGTGTAAACCAATGAGTAAAGTTGAATAAAAAAAAAAGCTTGTGACAGATAGCAACAATAGAAACCATTTATCTGTGTGCAAACAAATGATTTATAGCAAATAGAATTATTCGTGTTAGACATAAATACTTTAAACCATTAACAAAAAAAAAGCTCATTTAAAATGCTATCAAGAAAATGCGTTAATAAATCCTATATGTTGAATGAATATAAATAAAGAGGATTTGGTATTTAAGAACCTACAAAGGTTGATATGCCATAAAACCTAACCCAACCCAGCCAAAACAAAACAAACCAAACCATGATAGCTCTTTCAGAAACTTATGGAATAGATGAACATCGGAGAGACTTGAAAATAAACAACACCCTGAAATGTAATTTCATGTCTCTTAAAATACCTGCACAATCATCATATACTTACTCGTGGCCATGCATTGCGCACACACACACATACACACACATATGTGTATACGCACAGACAAATACGCATGCACTCACAGACAAGCACACAGCTGCACACGCACTCACACATTCACGCGCACGAGCACACACACACACACACACACACACACACACACACAATAAAGCACACATACATTACACGCACAGATACTAACACAAACCACACACTAACACAGCATAATGCATACACATGCAAACTTGAAAAATAAAATACACGTGTGTATGGCCCCACTCTTTTAAATGTACCTGCGCGTACAAAATCATACGACATACACAGGCATACACAAGTACACAAGCCTGCTGTGTACCTGTCGAGCAATGGCTCACAGAAATTTACAGAATTACACATAACACTGGCACACACACACACACACACACACACACACACACACACACACACACACACACACACACACACACAGAGGCTGATATACCAATAGAATGCATAAACCTAGACACACTCCAGTTGATGCATGATACAAACACGCGCATGTGCAAAGAAACGCTATAGCGCGGGCAAATGGCACAGAAGCGTGCTTTCTTTACGATGAGCAAAAAAAAAAAAAAAAAAAAAAGGGGAAAAAGGGAATTTGATTAAGATTTTTTTTCCTTTACGGGTTGGGCAGGGGTTCGGACTTAGTCTTCTCTCCCATGTCAGCTGAATATGTGTCTATATGCTTATGAAGGCTTCCAGCATCAGTGTGCAAGTGCAATCTATGGCGCATGCGTGTCTCTGGAGTGGCATCCGTCATTGTGTATTTTGCACTGAAATGGTTTCCCGCTCTTTTCTTGGGCCCGTTAAGACGGTATAGATTGAACAGCAACCTTGCATAGCCCATCATCTAAGCGACACATGAAACAAGGGAAGATATGGAATAATAATAATAATAATAATAATAATAATAATAATAATAATAATAATAATAATAAACAAACAAACAAACAAACAAACAAATACCAAAGAATAATAAGCGACTTAAATAAATACGATGGCACCTTCTGGCCATAACCTCCTTTTCAGGAAGGATTTCTTTTTCCCCATCATGCCTTGTTCTTCTTTGTTATATAGATTTATTTATTTATTTATTTATTTATTTATTCAATTTTTTTGGTCTTATCTATCCTTGTTCCTTATTTGATTTGTTTCTGTGCTTTTTCTTTGCGTGTGTGTGTATGTGTGTGTGTGTGTGTGTGTGTGTGTGTGTGTGTACTTCTTGTTTTTGATATTTCGCGCCACCGACGTTCCTTTGTAGTTGGCGAATTTAGTGTCAACCCGTCTTTGCTCTCTCTCTCCCTCTCTCTCTCTCTCTCTCTCTTTCTCTCTCTCTCTCTCTCTCTCTCTCTCTCTCTCTCTCTTTCTTTCATTCTGACAGATTGTTTGTTTGTTTGTCTGCTATTTACCGGATGCCGGTATCAGAAGGCGTCAACTCTACACAGAGGCAATGTCCCACTCCATCCCAACACCTAGTATCATTTTAAGTTCTATTTACACACCCACATTACCTCGAAAGTACTTATATATATATATATATATATATATATATATATATATATATTCTACATTTACAATCACATATATATGAACGTTAATACTTTAGTCTGGATAATATATTGAATATTATATATAAATATACACGGATTCATATGTGTATTATATATATATATATATATATATATATATATATATATATATATATTCTACATTTACAATCACATATATATGAACGTTAATACTTTAGTCTGGATAATATATTGAATATTATATATAAATATACACGGATTCATATGTGTATTATATATATATATATATATATATATATATTCTACATTTACAATCACATATATATGAACGTTAATACTTTAGTCTGGATAATATATTGAATATTATATATAAATATACACGGATTCATATGTGTATTATATATATATATATATATATATATATATATATATATATATATATATATATATATATATAGTCACAAGTACATCGATTCTGGCTATGTATGTGTGTATGTATTTATTTAGATGACTGTGGATTTATGCCAGTGTACAAATGCATTGAAACACACACACACACACACACACACACACACACACACACATATATATATATGAACACACATATACTCAAATATATATGTACACAAACAAGCACTTATATATACATGAACAATAATACGCCTATTCTGTCTATATATTCGATAATATATTTATAGACAGTAAGTTGGCGACCATCGTCGAGGGTGACCCGAAGGTTCCCTTTTCTAATAGTTACAACACCAAAGTGTTGGGGAGGGTGCTACTCCTTTCCCTGGATTGCTCCACTTTATCCTTGGTCCGTACCTTATAATGGTGAGTGTTAAGAGGGAGGTATTAAGTACTATTTTTGGAGTCTTTGGTGTGACCCGACCTGGTATTGAACCCATGTCTTCCGGGCAATTGGCGAACACTCTAACCATTACTCCAATCAACTCTAGCTCTAAATGCATGTTTGCGTGTCTCTGCATGTATCCGTCTGAATGTATAGGAAAACATACCTATATATAAATATATATATATGCACACACACGCACACATATATATATACATACATACATATATATATATATATATATATATATATATATATATAAGGCGCTCCTGGTGTAATGGCTATCGTCGGAGGGAAATGGGTATGACGAGTTCAAATCCCGAATGAGCCTGGTCACATTTCACGTAGGGTTAATATCCTCGGGAAAGGAACGAATTCAACTATTTTCCCTCTTGCTGTGTGTAAATAGTAAAGCAGACTGAACTTTTTAACCTAGATATGGCAACCAATCTAGGAGAAAGAAAACTCTGAATTCAAACCTGTTTAAATCGACTAAAAAATTTGACCCCTTTTAAAGGAGTTGGGTTAATTCTCTCCCCCCCTCACACACATATTGTATATGTATGTGTGCGTGTGAAAGCAAAATATGGAATAATCTTTAAAGCATTTTTTAGCCTGATTTGTCCAGTTTTGGGGGGAAAAAAGTGATAAAACTAAATTTGCATGATCAGCTCTATTATTAAAGCACTTTTTCATTAAAATTCAGTCCAATATGAGCAAGAAAAGAAACGGCAAAGAATCTATGATTTGATTATCGCTGAAACCAAGCCAAAAAATTACCGAAAGAATTGGAGTTTTTTTATGGCCTCCATCAAGTCCAGACCATAACCCCCCTGATTATGCTATATGGGGCGTTTTAGAAAACAAAACAAATGCGACTTCCCATCCAAATATTGGTTACCTTAAGACTGCTATTTAGGAGGAATGGAATAAAATATCGGCATAATTTATTTGATGGCATGCAAATCGTTTTAAAGGCGTGTTGATACAATAATTGAAAAAATGGCGGCCATATTGAGTAAATTTCCTGTTTGTGTCTATCTTCTTATTTTGTTGTTTATTTTTTTAAATTAAAAATAATCTTGTTTTATAATGGAGTCGTTTTCGAGAATATTCCTAATTTGGCTTCCGCACCCTGTATAGGATTTGGTTTGGTTGGGTTTTATGTCATATCAACCATTGTAGCTTATTTATTGCCAAATCTTCTTTAGACATATATATTAAATATATATGATTTGGTTTGGTTGGGTTTTATGGCATATCAACCATTGCAGCTTATTTATTGCCAAATCTTCTTTAGACATATATATTAAATATATATGATTTGGTTTGGTTGGGTTTTATGGCATATCAACCATTGTAGCTTATTTATTGCCAAATCTTCTTTAGACATATATATTAAATATATATGATTTGGTTTGGTTGGGTTTTATGGCATATCAACCATTGCAGCTTATTTATTGCCAAATCTTCTTTAGACATATATATTAAATATATATAATTTGGTTTGGTTGGGTTTTATGGCATATCAACTACTATAAGTTATTTAATGCCAAATCCTCTTTATACATATACATCAAATATATGGGATTTGTAAACACTTTTTGTTAATTAGGTTTTTAAACAAGCCAAAGCTAATTCTATTGCACACAGTTAAATGGTTCTAAGTATTGCTATGTATCACAAAATCATTCATTCAAACATCAGTCATTCGTTTATATACACAGTTAAATTATCAAACAGTTCTATTTCTAACGATCAATTTTAGCGTAAGTCAACAAAGTTAAATGGTTCCAAGTATTGCTATGAATCACTAACAATTCGATTAAACATCAGTCGTTCATTTACATACAGTTAAATGATCAAACAGTTCTTTTTCAAACAATTCAATTTTGCATATTTTTGCACTCAGTTTAAATGTCAAATCGTTCTATTTGATTCATTGATTGGACACTTTCAAATGTTACCCGCTGGACCAGATAGGACCTGGAAGCGATGATATTGAAAGAGTACTCTGCATTCCCCAAATCTCCAACATTGTTTAGTCAGATTGTTTAGTGTCATATTCTGGACTCTTACCTCTCCGCTGCTCCATCCAGTTGCATATTGATCCTTAACTGAGTTAACAAAGTGATTACTGGACGCACCTGTGTAAACAGGAAGGC
The DNA here is from genome assembly GCA_963585895.1 of Sepioteuthis lessoniana. NCBI lineage: Eukaryota > Metazoa > Mollusca > Cephalopoda > Myopsida > Loliginidae > Sepioteuthis > Sepioteuthis lessoniana. Next base: position 6,601 of record CAUZXS010004013.1, on the reverse strand, counting down.
AGCGATGCGTAGGTGTAAGCAGCTCACGTGAGTTGAACCGGAAATGCGTAGGCGCTGTGAAATTATATATACACAGGTACGCTCAGAGTAACGGTCAGTCACAGTCTTGCGGCCAAAAAACATTCAGTCAGTCCCGGATAACGGCTGCTGAGCACCGTGTGTGGGCAGTGCAGCCCACAAGGGTAACAGTAACAGTCGGTGAAGACCGGAGCGAGTCGTCAAAGAAACAGAAAAAGTAGTACCAAGTTGAACCTTGAATATGAATATGGCGTTGGTTGGTTGGTTGGTTGGAATTTTTTATGGCATATCATCAATTCTAGGTTATTTAACGCCAAATCTGTTTTTATGTAAATAGTCAGTTCTATTTCAAACAACTCAGCATGAGTACACAGTCTGTCAAAAACATTTCTATTTCAAGCTATTCAGTTTAGTCAAACAGTTCTAATTCAGCTAATTCAGTTTTGTATAAGTACATATTTTGTTTATACACAGTTAAATGTCAAAACAGTTCTATGTTAAACAATTCGGTTTAGTGTAAGTACAATTTTAATATCAAAAACAGTTCCATTTCAAACAATTCAGTTTAACATAAGCACTCAGTTTAAATGTAAGTACAGTTTAATTGTCTAAAACACTTCTATTTCAAGCTATTCAGTTTAGTCAAACAGTTCTAATTCAAACAATTGTGCTACCACTCCGGGCCAGAGTGGACCTGGGAGCAATGGCACTGAAGGGGTGCTCCGCATTCCCCAAAGCTCCAGCATCACTGGAACCTCACCATCAGATTATTTAGTCATATATAAGGACAATCATTGGGGTGGGGGTCTTACCCATCTGCCGAGGTGCAGTCGGTGTATTCTACAGCCCCAGCCAACTGGGCAAGAATATGGTATAGCGCCTCAAAGAAGTTATGGGTCAATTATGAGAGATGCATATTTTTTCAAAGAAATTTCATGCCTATTCCTTCAGCTTCATTATGATCCATCATTGATCCTTCTTCCTTGTTGCTTGCCCAGTAAGCAGGGGAGAGGGGCTGTTGAATACACCGACTGTATCTCTGCAGAGGAGTAAGACCCCAACCCAAAGAGTGTCCTAAGTATGGCATTAAACAATCTGATGGTGAGGTTCTACTATTGCTGGAGTTTTAGGGAATGCGGAGTACCCCATCATTGCCATTGCTCCCAGGTCCATTCAGGTAGCACCTGAAAGGGTCCTATCTATGGGTCTTAAGAGAACTTAACTGTTGTTTCGAGAATTTACTGTTTTTGCGTTTAAACTGCGTATTTATGCTAAACTGAACTGTTTTGTCATTTAAACTGCGTATTTATGCTAAACTGAATTGTTTTGTCATTTAAACTCCGTATTTATTCTAAACTGAACTGTTTTGACATTTATAGTGCGTATTTATGCTAAATTGAACTGTTTTGACATTTAAACTGCGTATTTATGCTAAACTGGACTGTTTTGTCATTTAAACTGCATACTGAATGGCTCGAAATAGAAGTGTTTTTGAGATTGAAACTGTACTTACGCTAAACTGAATTGTTTGAAATAGATCTGTTTGGCTAAACTGAATTGCTTGAAATAGAAATGTTTTTGACAAACTGCGTACTCATGCGAAACTGAATTGTTTGAAATAGAACTGACTATTTGGATAAAAATGGATTTGGCGTTAAATAACCTGCAAAAGTTGATATGTCATAAAACCCAAGCAAGCAACCAACATCTTTCTTGTGATGGTATGTATCAAGCCGACAGTCGTTACGTGGCGTTTATTTTCATGTTCATCTGTTCTGTTAATTTCTGAAAGGCTTGTAGGGGGACATGTTATTTGGTAGATATGTTTGGTCCCCCCACCCCAAATTTATGTTAAAGTTTAGTATATGTTTAGAGGTATGTTATGTTTGGAAAAAGGCACATGGAAAAAGGTAAAATAGGCAGATGGAGACAAATGTAGTAAATGAAGTAAATAAGTTAAGATATGAAACGGCGCGGACAAAAGGAACATTCAAAACGAGGCGTAGACATTTATTGACCAATCAGATTCGTATTTTACTATTTTATTTTCGAGCCTTGTAGTGGAAAGAAAATTTCGTATTTTGGTTTGGCGCGCCATTTAATTCGACACTTAATTTCACCCAATCAGGGTGACCTATCCTATTCAGTCCGAATCTCTTTTACCGGGCAGCAGAAATTGGGTAAGCTGCCAAACACAGCCTCTTTAGCTGGACAACGCCGCCCAGTGCAGACGTCTCACTGGCGGCTCTTAAATAGCAGCAGCAGCAGCATGGACACATGAGGGAACCTATCTAATTTATGGATTCCTCGCAAGGAATCCCAGTTGAATATAAATTAGATACATTCAACATGCCACGCATAGGCTCAACTTTATGTCACCCCCAAAATTGGCTATGTCGATTCGACACACAATTAAGCTCTCGGCACCTAGCTCTCAATTCACCTCTGGGCTACTTTAATAGAGACAACGCACACTCTCCCCAAATACCAGACACACGAAACTCACGGTGACTCCAAAGTTCAATTCCTCCAGCGGCAACATGGCTTTCGCTAAACTACGGCGAACACAATCCCTCGCTCGTCTGACGACACACGCTGCCATCTCAACCTTCTCAACCTTCTCATAAATCTATTTCGTCTCCTTACCGTCTCTTTACTCACAACCTTTCCACGAGTCTTACAGCACAAACACAAACCCAATATTCCATGCTGCAAATAAAAACTATTCTTAAAAACACATTTCGACTATCGGCATCTTACTTCATCATCCTTCCTTTATTTACTCTTAAAACTTAGCGAGGGGACTAACAACACTTAGCGAGAAACAACTCAACGTAAACACACATACATTACACCAACATCTCCTCGCTAACAACAAAAAACAAACCTCCCGCTAAAATAAATATTTTCTGTTAATTGACTTCCGATCCTGTTTTTCTAGAATGCTCTTAAGTATGTTTTTATTGCATATTTTAAGACTAGAAAAAATGTGTATTCTATAGGCTTATGATGTCTTTCATACAAGTGTGGTATCTTTTTTTCTTTTTTTTTTTAATAGCATATCAACCCTCGTGGGTTATTTAATGACAAAACCATTCTTGAAGAATATAAGGTGTATAAGAGATTTGGGTGTGTTTGGAAAGATTATGAAGTGGGTCACTTACTTTTTCTTCTTATCAGCACTCACTTATTATCTTATTTTGTTAGTTGTTCCGGATGAAAAGGAATGAATGACGGAAAAGAGACAGGCATACTTCCAACTTGACTTTTATTCCTATGTTTACAACTATTTCGCGGAGGAGAACATTTTTCCTGAACCGGTAAAAATTACCGTGCTTACGGGTCGCGAGTCTATCTGCATCTGAGAAAGAGTTTCTTTTTAGTGTCAGAAAGTCCATCTTTTCCATCATGCGTAGATTGTCCTTTTTGTCAGAGGCCTCCTGGGAGATTGCTATTTTTTGTAATTTTATTTTGTGTCCATTTTATTTTTATTTTTTATATTATTTGTGAAATTTTCCTTTAAAAACTACCATGACTTGATTAGGGATGACGTGTCGATTCGAGATATGTTCCATTTCTTGACTTGAAATCCTCAGGACTCTGAGCGGCCAGATTCCGGTGACCTTTACCTCGTCATCGACCCCCACTGTTAATGAGAAAACAGCCAGGTGTCGGTTCATCTTAAACCTGTAATGACCTGAAAGAGTCAACTCCCACAGACTTAATTGGTAAAAAAAAGTCGCCACTCGCTTCCAGGAGCAAACCTTGAAATTGAACAAATTCAAATCCAAGACAACCCACGAAATTATACATCTACAAATCACCCTTCAACAATAAGGGATTTTGTAGCACAGCTACCTTATTGTCATGAAGCACAGCTACCTTATGCATAAAGGTATTGCTAATTATTTTACTTCAGAAATCAGAAAAAAACACGTCGTGTCATTTGTCAGAAATTAATGTAAGTGTTAATGAGAGACAAGGTTTACTTAACATATTTAAACAAAAAGTTGTCCTTCTCCTAGACTGGTTGCTGTAGCAAGGCTATGGCTTCCATTTTCCTAAATGCACCTCTACTACAAATGAATATTTTTTTATTCTAAATTTCAAATTTAACATTGTCAAGTGTTCGCCAATAGCCGGGGAGACCGGGGTTCAGTTCCAGGTTGAGTCATACCAAAGACTCAAAAAAATGGTACTTGATGCAGCCTTGCTTAACACTCAGCATTATAAAGTACTTATCAGGGGTAAAGTGGAGCAATCCAGGGAAAGGAGTAGCGCCCTCCCCTACACCTTGGTATAGTAGCTATTAAAAAGGAAACCTTCGGGTCGTCCTCGACTATAGTCGGCAATTTAATTTATTATTTACCCAACCCCTTCTCCTGGAGCTGGATGAGTGGGACAAAGACAATTGTTTTAAGCAACGTTGGTTTGAATTCAGAGTTTTCCTTCTCTCAGGTAGGTTGCTTTACTTAGGCTAAAAAAAAAAAACAGTCTGCCCTACTACTTATCCATAGCTGGGAGTGCGGAGAGTTGTTGCAGCTATTTCTTTCGACCACAACCATTTTGCCAAGAAAAACTATATTAATTGATCCCTTTAACGGAATGTAAGAAGTCACTTGTGAAAATAGAAACCTTTTTAAATTAAAAAAAAATATTTAGAGCCAAGATTCTCGACGAAAAATACTAGATCGTTTAGAAGAATGTTGACCTAAGCACCTCGTCGGTTCGGGTCTTAGCGTGGGTAGTATTTCACATTCATGAGGAAACAGCTAGGAAACAGGCATGTTTTGAACCACCGGGCGCGTGTGGGCTTCGGCCCTGCGCCCGGATCAACTTAAAAAAGGCCTTGTGCCACAATCATACCGTTGGTGGGACGTATGACAAACACCAGGTTTAATGTTGAGAGAGAGCGAGAGAGAGAGAGAGAGAGAGAGAAAGAGAGAGAGAGAGAGAGAGAGAGAGAGAGAGAGAGACTTCTTGACTCTTGAGTGTTGGCATTGTAAATAAGGGCGCTAGAAACAGACATCGAAATGAAAGAAAATCGTGTTAAGTTGAAAAATTCCACTCGTGTAAAAAGGAACAATTTTTTTTTCTTAATTAGGCTGGACACTCTTCCCCGTCTCAACTTACTCGATATGAAAATGTCTTACAGCAATCAAGGGATTTTTTTTTTAATTGCAGAAAGAAGGAAACCATAATTTTTGATACAACTTTCCGTTTTGAATAATATTTGTTCAAGAAAAAAAGAAAGAAAGAAAAGAAACTCTTTGAATATTTACCAATGCAATTTATCTCCATTTGCCTGTACATATCTATCTATCTATCTATCTATCTATCTATCTATCTGCCTGTTCATATCTATCTATCTATCTGCCTGTTCATATCTATCTATCTTAGGCGCCTCTGGTGGTGTAATGGTTAGCAAGCTCGACTAGCCAACCTAGACGAGTGAGTTCGAGTCTCATTGGGTGCCTCTTTCATATGGCCTTGTGCCACATCTAAGCAAAAAGCTTAGTAAATTTCCATATCTATCTGTCTGTTTCTGTACAGATTTACCTGACTATCTATATTAATACCATAATAATGATCGACATGCCAGCTTCGGCATCTTCTTAACCACATTTCACTCAATAGACCCCAAAAGAATGTTTTTCCATTTTAGCTCGTGCATTCACTATACCCCCTACCCCTTCAACCCCGAGCTAAAATGAACCCTCTAAAGTATTCATTCATTCATCCATTCTTTAATTCAAGATCGTTGGAGGCGCAGAAATATCCATCAATGAGACGACAACAAATTCATTTAGGGAGACAATACGTCAAGTAGTCGCAAGGCATCGATTATTATTTTATTTTTTTTATTTTTTTCAAAGCTAAAATCAATTCATGAAAAGGAAAAAAAATTGTCGTGCCTATCTGTTGCCGTAAGTCAATAATATATATATATATATATATATATATATATATATATATATATTCGGTCATATTATACACACATATAGCATTAAGATAATTCTGTGACAATATCACACAGCATCCTGTTAGCTGATATTATGACAAGAGGGTTAGCTACTGAAGTTTAAAATCTGCAGCTATGGAACTTTGATTTGAAGTAAGAGGTAACCTCCAAATTACCTTATTAAACCATGCTTCTTTATGCACACACACACACACACACACACACACACACACACACACACACACACACATATATATATATATATATATACATATATATATATATATATATATATAAACAAATAAGGGAATCATCTGTATAAGGGAGACCAAATTATTTTAAAAAGATAAAAGAATGGTAGGGCCCTTTCGTCCGGTACTATTCATACAATCCCACCGGAGAAACGTTTAAAAATGGGTAATATAAATAGGGAAAATTATGAGAAAATGGGACAAAAAAAAATGGGGAACGTTATGTCACACCTAATATGTCTCCCAAAATATGTAAGTTATGACTGGTTCTCTTTCTACATAGAAAAAAATATAGATCGCCTCTAAGATGTTCAAATGGATTTTACTCCTAGCTCTATGCAGAACAGAAAACCAGTCATCTTGGTAGTTG